>WSXT02133845.1:0-10638 GCA_011762715.2 Neuroterus valhalla
TCTGGTAAATAGAAACTTGAGTCAGAAGAGAGGGAAAGTTGTTGACTGTTTGTAGATTTCAGAGCAGCTTTCGATTCCGTAAACAGAAGAGTCCTTGGAAAGGCCATGGAAGAAAGAGGGATAGATGACGGTTAAGTAGAAAGGATAAAAGAGATATTTGTGGAGACAAAGATAAGGGTGAAGATAGGAGAGACAAAAGGAGAGGAATGCTGGGCAGGACGAGGACTTAGGCAAGGGTGACCGTTAAGTCCACTTCTGTTCAGCGTCCTAATGGCGGACCTAGAGGAAAAGATGAATAGGAAAGGAAACGGGGGGACGATACTAGATTGGATGATTCAATGCGTTCCCTGAGGGTTTGAATTTTCCTCGTACTCCTCGACTATTCCTTCACACAACCTACTACTACCTTTGTGGTAAGTAAGGGGGAACTACAGCTCAAAGTGGGATGAAACTCCCTTGCTAGGCAAATGTTCACCGCGTGAAGCGCCGAAGCTCTTCCAGAGTGCAAGGCGGGAATCGAACCCACAACCAGCCAGAGAAGGTTCAAAATCATACCTTTGTGGAGACAAAGATAAGGGTGAAGATAGAAGAGAAGAAAGGAGAGGAATTCTGAACAGGACGGGGACTCAGGCAAGGGTGTCCGTTAAGTCCACCTCTGTTTAGCGCCCTAATGGCAGACCTAGAGGAGAAGATGAATAGGAAAGAAAAGGAGGGACGATACTAGAAACAGGCAAAATATTTTTGCTGGCATACGCAGATGATGTAGAGCTAATAGCGGATGACGAGAGAGGGATGAATCTGATGATGAGAGCTTTCAAAGAATGTGTAAGAGAGAAGGACCTGAGGATAAATGTGAGTTAGACCAAGATAATGTGTTTTAGAAATAGAAGATGTAGGGTAGAGTATGAATGGAAAATAAATAACGTTGTGGTGGAGTTAGTGAAGGAGTTCTGGTACCTAGGTTACAAGTGTGGGGAATAGGAAAGAGAAGATTCAAGGACGACTGGAGGATAAGGGGGGGGGGGAGATGTTTGATGTGATAGTATGGTCAGTGGTAAGATATGGAGTGGAAATATGGGGTTGGGGGGAATAAAAGAGTGCGGAAGGTCTGCAAGAGAGATTTCTGAGATGGATCATGGGGTTGAGCTGGAGTTGCCCACATTATATACTGAGAGGGGAAATAGGAAGAAAGAAAATGGTGGTCAGGCAAATGAAAAGATCTCGGAATTTTCATGAGAAACTGGAAGTTGCAAAGGGCAGCACGATCGCATAAGCGTGTGCACGGGAGATCTGGGAAAGAGAAGAGAGGTAACGTGGAGCGTTCGAAGTGGGAGAAAGAGATATACGAACGAAGGCTCGAGTATGGGATGCAACATACGGCTAGAGAATGGCAGGGGTTAGAAGAAAAGATAATGGCAAGGCAGAGAGAGGATAAATGGGGGAAATCTTAAAGTCAAGATGTCACAGCTGGTACAGGTTGTTGAAGAACAAGAGGAAACCGGAATATCTGACAAAGATTGAGAAGAAGAATAAATGGAATAGAGTGGTGAGATTTAGAATGGGAGAGGGGGTAAGAGAATGTAGGTACTACATGAATGAGGAAGAGACTTTGTGTAGAGTCTGTAGGTATGAACGAGAATCAAAGTTGCATGTGTTAGAGAGATGTACAGGTGACGAAGGAGGAGGAGAAAGTATGGAAGAGAGAATAAAATAGATTTAGAGACAAAAAAACGACTCCTCAAGAAGGAAAAGCAGAAGCAGAGTTACGGAATAGAGCTACAATCTTTGAATCATTAGTGGTAAGAGGAAACGGAAGCCCAGGGCACAGTCGAAAGCGTCTAGGATTGAGGCTAGTATGTAAAAAGATTTGTAGGAAATAGTTGATAAGGTAGTACATAAGGATTCTAGATAAGGGGCAAGAAATATATGTATAGGAGCTGGGCATAAAGAAACTTTTTTCCAGGGTAATCCGCTTTCCATGCGTGGATTGAAATTCAAAGCAAGTGTGAAAGTTTTTATTCTCAAATAAAAAAGAGAAAGTCTCTTCCGTATATTCAGAAATACGTGATACCATTTAAAATTTCTGTCCACTCTAATGCACACATGAGTACAGCCTCTCGAACGTGTAATTAGAATACACAAGGCAAAAAAATGCTGTCTTGGTAGAAGAGGGGAAAAATGGATAGAATCATTTCGCTGAGGATATGCTTGATTCTAATGTAGTTCATCTGGAATTTCGGAAGTTCTCTGCGTAATAAGTTTCTAACAAGTGCTGAATAAGGCAGAAAATACGGTAATATGAGATATCAGTATTAACTTTAACTTTTCGAAGAAAACCCTTGAAATGATAATGTGATGATGTGAAGATATGTTTTACTTACAACCAAGTAAAATATGGGCTGAAGGCACTAATTATCATTTATCGTGCAGAAGATAAATTTTTTTCTCGACACGAATGCAACAAATGTCGGCTTTCATAGCTTGCAGCCTATTGCAAAAATGACAATGTGCAGCGCACTGTGGTGTAACATTTGGGGGAGTTTAATAAAAAATGCGATAATAAATTTCATCTGGCAGAATTTACTCTCGTATCTGCGATTGAGAGAATAGAGTTATTTTTGCACCCAGGATGGGTCAATTTAAATGCAAAGTGCATTATTTTTGTATATGTGATTGGTTCAATCAATACAGCAGAGATTGATCAATACTTCAATCGTTTCTACTTTCTCGTGTTACCACCCCAATAAACCAAAATGCCGATTTTTTATGGATCATAAACAAAATCTATGATATTATTTGATAAAGTTTCAAAGTAGGTTAAAGCGCATTTAGTTAATCCTATAGTATTAACTGAGTTCCTTAGGTTTTCCCAGTCTCAACAATAAACACGCCTCCGATTTAATTCTTCCAAAACTGAAGCACCTGCGCGCTAAAGGTTCCTAATACTCTAGATTATTATTTCATTCACGATCTAGGTCGGTGATTCCCCTCCATTTTCCCGAAAATAAGAAGAAAATTTTCGATATTTTTCAGGAATTTCTTGAATCGTTACCAATTAAATAAATTGCAAACTTGGAGAACCCAAGCTGAATGCATTTTATTCATAAAAAATCAGAAACTTATTGTAAATAAAAATTATTGTCGATTGATGGTATGTGGAATTTTTCCGAATCTGTTTCGAATCAGCGAAGTTGTGATTGTAGAACAAAGTGAAATTATCAATTAAATACTTATATTCGTGGATTTACTAAGATTCCTTAATTTTCAAGAAAGAAAAGAATAATTGTTTCTTCATTCAGAGAAAAACATTTCTTATTGGAAAAAATGAATTATTTTATCGACTGAATAAATCTTGATTTAAAAAAATTAATTTTCAACAATATACAGCAATTTGTAAGCAAATAATCCAATTTTCAACTTAATAAGATTGATTTTCTACCAAGAATTGAGAAGTTAATAAATTTGCAATTAGAAACATTGATGTTTGATCGAAAAAATACTAATATCTAACAAAATAGTCGCATTTTCAACCAAAAGGGATTTTCAGTCAGTCAGAAACGAAGTTTTAACTAGTATTCTCCATAAAAGAATTAGATTATAAGCTCAAAAGTATGAATTTTCAATGGAAAAATTGAATACTCAAAAAGGATTTTGTAGTTAAAAATAGGGAAATTGTTCAATTCTCAAGCCAAAATGATAAATTTCTCGCATTACAATGAACTTTTCAACCCGAAATGATGGTTCTTCATTGAAAAATGATTAAAAAGACCAAAAAAAAACCAAAAGAGATAAATTTCCAACTAAGAAAGATTATTCATTCAAAAAGAAAAGAAAATTCAATCGGATTGTTCGATTTCCATGCCAAATAGACGACTTTTGATCCCGAAATTAAGTATAAATTCTAATTTAAAAAATATCCATTTCGACCAAAAAGTTGAATTCTCTACAAAGCAATAGAATCGTCAATATAAAATCCCTGATATATGCTCAAATTTTCAACTTTTCAGGGCAAAAACATATCGCTGGAATCGCCCTGAATCGTAGATTTCGAATATATCGTTTCTAAACTTTTATATTCCTAATTACGATTTTTATATTCTGATATACGACCCGCTGAGTAAGTGTTTAGGGCAGCAGTCAAGCAGATTAGCCAGCTCGACGGGTTGAGGGGTGCCGCGTAGTGGGTATTCTGCACTCAGGTATCTGGGAAGGAATCGTCCATCGCCGGGCTACCGAAACCCGCCGGCCAGGGCTGCGCTCCTAGAACCCCTCCCCCTCCATCTCCCAAAAGTTGTTTGCCCCCTATTGCTTTGTTTTTTGTTGACCTCTCCGTGCGATAGCCTCGCTAACACGCGGCACGTGGCTGAAACCTCGCGGATTCGACCCTTGCAACGCAATGTACTGTTGCACGTGGTTATATATACACTCACAATAGAAACCAAGTATAATTTTTACATCGACTTTAGGATAAAGTCAATTTCAAACGAAAATAACCTTCAAGTGGTTCAAATTTACTAACCAATCGTGTATGTCTACCATGTCAACTATACTGTGTCTTCTTCTGTTTTGATCCAAATTTACCCACTTACATATCACTTGCAACAAAATTTCACATTTGTTCTTACTGTGCTTGCGGATTCGCGTCAAAAATGGTACTTGCAAGAAAATAAGACAATATAATCTTGACATGAAATGTCATGTGAGAGTGCTCGTGCAAAATATAGCTCGAAAGAAATTTAGACTATGTGTTTTTCACTTGTGAATCGACGCGTTAAATGTCATTTGAGTGGGAAGTTTGTAGTCGGAGAAATAAGAAAACATATTTTTTACTCGAAATTGCACTCGTAAGTCCTTGTGTGGAATGGCACTTGAGGAATTCAACCAAAGTATTTTCCACGTATCAATTCACGTGCAAAATGCCACTCTGGTAGAAACTTGGCTTGGATAAGTGTCGTCAGCAGCGCTGACTATCTTTGCTCGCATGGTCTCCTCCCTTGGCGCACAACTACATTCTCATTGACCTCACACTTGGGACCTGTTAGTTTTCCTTAGTGGACTGTGCTTTTAAGCGATGTGAATCGCGAATTTCGTGTTGACCATCATCTTGCAAGGAATCTAACGATCAAAGCGGGTTACCAGGAATGTATCTAAGATGTTGATGATGTGCGGGAAAAAATAAAATAGCAACCGGTCTCGCTGTTGCTAAACAACTCTTGCTGACATCGTCTGCTAATGACTCTCTATTTCTAATAAAGTCAGTGGGACGCATTTGTATCCGAGCGCGCTCCTACTTACCTGCTCCGCCCACTGAAGATCTTTCATGAAAATAGCCACAGAAGCTGATAGGTTCCGAATTTCACTCTAAAATTTTAGTAGATCATACGGGCAAACCCCCTCAAGAATTGAAAATTCATCTTCACGTTTCAAATGTCTAAATTATGAACTTTACATCCCTGCACTACCAGCTAGTTTTAACGGACTAGATGTGTCAGATTATGACAAAAAAGTGACATCTTACTCAAAAGTTAATGTACTATTGCATGTACTGGAGATTTCCTTTATTACTGAAAAAAGTATCCAATTTTCACCGACTTATTGTTTATTTTTTGTAATTGTACAACGATAATGATTCAGCTAATTGAAGTTGAGGCACTGGAAATAACAACATGATTCTAGATAAAGCCTACCTTTTACCGAAAATCATTTTTTTGTGGTTTCGGAAATTGTAGGTTAAGATCTATCGAAAAATGTTTAAATAATGTAGTAAAAAAATCCTGTTGCCAAAGAACTTCATTTAAGTTACACTGAGAGACGTTTTCTTTGAAGAAATGAAAAAAATGAATTAGAATTTAGTATAATATCGTTCCAAAACATGAAAAACCGAGGTATTATTGCACTTATTCGTATTACAGTACTGAAGTTCAATATTATCATGCAAGTATTTTGAACACGAAGACGACAAAGTAGTATTCTAAATACAGAATATTATGAATTTCCATTTCAATAATTAACGCTATGAAAAAATGATATTCTTCTTCCTGAATTATCGAAAAAGATTCTAAATAAGAAATATAGTGAAAATCATAATCTCAAAAACGTAGTTTAGAAAATGATACACTGAGAAAAAAATCGTGTTTATACAACACGGGCCGTGTTGCTCCAACACGGGATTTATTTCAACTTGCGGGAAACGAGCGCCGTGTTGCACCAACACGGCGCTTCGTGTTGTGCGGCAACCGTTTTGATACAACACGGTACCGTTTTGTTTCAGCCGGGAATTGCAAGTTTCTCATATACTTTCCCTGAAACGCTTCAAGCCCCGCTTCGCAACGACACGGAGCCGTGTAGAATCAAAGCGCAACCGTGTTGAGGCAACACGGTGCAACGCATTGAATCAAAAAACCTTGCCGCATTGATTTAAAATACCTTTTTATTGAATTGGCACGGGTACCGTTTCAATTCAATGCGGTTTCTATTCAAAGAAAGCGCCGTGTTGTAGATACACGATATTTTTCTCAGTGTACTGTCAATATGAAGTTCATAGTACTCACACACTCAATACGGGGAAACGGGTACGTAGATCGAAGTGCGCATGCGCCACTACTTTGGGGTGCAGACTCTGAAAGTCTAAACTCAAGGATGTTTGTACAGTGTGATCGGTGTCCTTATTATAACTCTTCGCACGAAACGCCGGCCGCGATCGTTCCAAATCCAAATCGGCAATTCCCACCTCTTATTTGGCGTTTGATTAGGTTTTCTTAATTTTTAGGTTCAAGAGTCTACTTTTATATTTTTGTTTTGTAATGTATCTCTATTGTATGAAAATTTATTCATTCTGACAAAAATGTAACTATTTTGCTAAAATTTCATCTTTTGTGGTCAAATATTTAATTCTTCACATAGTTGAAGATTCATATTTTCCGGCTGAAAATTCAACAATTGCATTGAAAATTCTTTTCATTTTTTGATGCAGTTTTTTACTATTCAAAATTTCTTAATATTTTGTTGACAACTTATTTTATCAGATAGAAAAATAATTTTTTTCAGTTAACTGTTCATTTCTTTGGTTGACAATTCAATATTTTTTACACATTGAACTATCCAATTTTGGGCTCAAAACTAATGTCTTTAAGGTCAAAATTCAATCATCTGGTTGAGAACTGATCTTTTATATTTAAAAATGCTTGTTTATTGTTGAATAATAATAGTTTCAGTCCAAATAGTAACTAAATAATTGGTTAAATAATGAAACATTTTCGTCGAAAATCCTTTCTTTTAAAGAGGCGCCGGAAAAATACTGCACAGAGTTGTCATGCGACGCCACTTTGCCGAGATTTTTCCAAAATATTCGATAATGTAGATTAGGCGTAGGGTTTAGTTTTTGGGGATAAAATGCCACCGCAGGGTCCTCCTGGGAGCAACTCTCATTCAGGAAAATGCCACACAAGCCGGCGAAATCCTCGTGTCTCTTTTGAGTCCCTCAACTATGACTGCTCTTTGCATCCATCCGGCAAGTGCCACAACATTTTTTCGGCTTACGGGCCTTAAGGTATCGGTGCTCCAAGAGCACGATAATGAGAACAAATTATTTAACCGAATATCCTTAATGAGATCGCTGAAGGTCATTTCTGAGATCTTTGTTCCACTCCTTTTTCTCGATTTCCTCGCCGTCGATGTTGAAGTCAGCCGGGGCCAAGAATCCGGTCACGAACATAGTTCGGTCACGTTTGTCAAGGAGCACGATGTCGGGCTTGTGTGTTACTTAGGGGCTTTTGTCGAGAAATCGTAGTTCCTGTAGATTCGGCACTCCTCGTTCTCAAAAATAGACTCTATTCCCCTCAAGCTGGGCAGGGTCACGGCAAACGCCATAAGAGCGACAAAGATGGTGGTAAAGCACTCTTAAGGCAGCGTTGTGTCTGTACAAATAAGTCGTTCCTTCATGAATAGGTCAATTCGATAGGATATGCCATAGGTGCTCAGGGAGTTTTGTTTTCCTTTTTTTACCGGAGGAAGAAAGGAAAATCTTTTAAAGAAGTAGTGCCGGACTCTTCCATGACGGGTCTGGACATACCGACTAAACCTAAAACCTCCGTTCCCTGGGCCTATGGATCTACTCACGGTACTGCCCGTTAAGGCTTTAACATCGTAAGCGGAGGCCCCTTTAAAGTCGTGTTAGCGACTCTTTCGTCATCCCTGTCCTTGCAGATACCTTCGTGACTACATTGGATCACTCGTTGCTACCAATCTTCGACTTTTGTGGATCTTCTCTCGCATAGTTTTGACAATAAATGTCTCTATTCTTTTCCATTTCAGTTCAGACATCACCATAAGAGAGACCATATTTTCGGGCTTAACCTCTATGCCCGTTTCGGTATTCATCTCCTGTCGGTAAGTCTGTCACCTTTGACACGCAAATAACGTGTGTTTCACGTCGTCAACGGGGTCGTTGCAAAAGTCGCAAGATTCCGATTGCCTTATTCTAAACCGTTCGAGGTAGGCGTTGAAGCATCAATGCCCGGTTAGTGCTTGCGTTACGTAAAATCCAACTTCACCATGATTTCTCCCTAGCCACGTGTAAAGCTGTGGGATAAACTGATGCGTCCATCTGCCCGTGCTTGTTTTAAGCCAGCGTTCCTGCCATTCACGTGTGAGTCTGGCTCTGGCTTCCTTCTTTATTTAAGCCTTGATTCGCCTGTTTCCTCTTCGCTCCCAAGGCAAGCTCGTTCCTCATTCTGGTGGTAAGTTTTCTCCCTTTCTATAGCCATAGCCAAGAGATCAATCGGCGAGACACTTGCGATAACCAGTATCGTTTTGGTGGAAACTGTACAGTAGGCTGAGACGATTCTCAGTGCCACCGTTCTTTGTGCCGACGCCAACATTCTTCCGAGAGAACAGTTCGACGCAGCCGCTGCCTACATTGGTGCTGCATAAAGCAGCTTCGAGTGGAAGACGGATGCGAGAACCCTCCTCTTAGCTTCTCTTGGACCTTGCACATTGGGCATTAGTCTTGAGATGTTTCCTCCGCTTTCAATTGCCTTCTTGACTGCTTTTATAACATGAGGACGGAAATTAAGTTTCCTATCCAACTCTACTCCGAGGTGAGTGAGCTGGTTACTCCACTCTATTTCCATCTCCTCCAGTTTTATTGCAGGGGTCCGGAAGGATCTGCGATCTGTAACCAACATTGCTTCCGTTTTGTGGACGGCCATTTGAAGGCATCTCTCATCCAGCCATCGCTTGACTCTTCTTAGGCTCTCGTTGATCCTCAGCTCTAGGATATTTACGTTATCCGCTACGCAGACAATGATCGTATCGTCTACGAACCCCACAAGTTCGGTGCCTTCGAGCAGGTCCATTTCTAGAAAGTCATCATAGGTGATGTTCCATATAATCCATCCTTGAGCCTTGTGGCGTTCCGTACGTCATTTCCTCCTTGCCGGACCAAGAGTCTCCTTTACAATTTTGTAAAATTTTCTGTGCATCACCTCATGTTGTTTCAGGAAGTTTTTCGCCTCCACTTTCTCCACCTGTGCTTTGAGAAGTGAGGCATCTTGATAGGGTAATGCACTGTCCTTGATCCTGATGTTGAGTTCCAGGCCAAGTGTTTCAGCTGCCTTCTCCGCGGCTTTGTAAAGGAACGCTCCTTCCCCACTCATTTCGTGATTCTTGACCATTGCCAAGAGAGGATCTCTACTGTTCGCGATGATATGAACAGTACTAAGGATGATTCGGTTGTATAGGCATTCAATATTGAGAAGTCCGCGTCCGCCTTTACGGCGTGTGATTTATAAGCACGGAACGGATGAGTTGATATGCAAGCTTTTCTTCATATGCATCATCTTGCGCTTAGTAATGTCAAGGGCCTTGAGTTCGTTCTTCGTCCATGGAACCACCCCAAACCAATAGGGTAGAACTGGGACGGTAAGCATGTTAGTCGCAGATATCTTGTTCAATGCCGACATATTAAGAGACCAAATCCATTGAAGAATGTGTTTGTATCTTCTTTGGAGAACATCTTTTACTAATGTTTCATCCTGAATGCGACTCTCAGGCACGCCTAGGTAATTTTGAGTCTCTCTAGCGCTAAGGAGTATAATAGCGCTTTCGTCCACAAGCTCAGGATCGTTATCTACACCTGCGATTCTTCCATGTTCCAGATGAATCTTGGCACACTTTTCCAATCCAAAGTCTATACCGATTTCTCGTGTGTACCCTTGAACGATACTCGGAGCATCCTTGAGATGTTTTTTTCCAGAAGCATAGATCTTCAAATCATCCGTATGAAATATATAAGTGACCCAATGTTCACGAACATAAGTTTCACCACAGAAAATACCGTAGGAATCGGAGAGTGCGAGAGACAGTGGTAATAGTGTGATGCAGAGGAGAAGAGGGCTAATTGTGCCATCCTGAAAGACGCCCTCCTGGAAAGTGACGCTGTTAGTTGTCACATGATGTTTTACAGAAGAAATAGAAAATCTAGTTTTTCAAGGAAGCCTAAATCTCTGTATGCATTCTACTATATTTAGATGAACCTCCAACCTTTGAATTAATCCAGGCCATCAGGCGCGTAGCCAGGGGGGTGTTTTGGGTGTTCACCCCCCCCCCCCCCAAATGTCAGAAAATCTATACATATAC
>WSXT02133856.1:0-10638 GCA_011762715.2 Neuroterus valhalla
AAAATAGAATTAGGTTCTAGTCAAGCTGGGGGAAGATTTTTGTAGATAGGTGAGAGATTATAGATTTCATCAGGATAAATGGGGATTAAAATGTAAAACGGAATTCTATGTTGACAAATGATGAAAAACGATTGCGTGAGTGTTCAATGACGGCTGGCGTGGGGCATCGAGAAAATAATAAAATGTTCCTTCAAAATCAATTACGATAAAATGCTGATTCGATCGAATTGAAGAATCAACAGAAACCTGAATGAGACACAGTGGACGTCTGGAGAGAAGTTTTTGGTTAGATATAGGTCGAAATTGAGGTATGTGAGTGGAAAAAGTATATTCAGGAGGTTCGTACGTGAGAGTATGAATGTTTAAGACCAGGGGAAAGTTGGGATGTGGATATTTTTCAAGATTGAGACGGATTTGTGTGACTGGATTACTGCAGGTAGTTAGGAGTTACATTACAGAGCGAGGCGTATGTACGAGGTTTGGGCGCTAGAGACGGTGCAGTCGAAAGCGGGGCTGTTTAAATGTGATTGATGAGTGACGAGGAGAGTAGAGGCAAAAAGAGAGATACTCAGAGGGGAAAGCTTTTGAAACCCCAAAAGGGGAGGAAAACGGAAAGAAGGTTAGGGAAAACTTGTCAAAAGGCAGGAATCTAAGGAAAGAGTGGAATTAGAAAGTAGATTAGAAAGAATACATAACGCAAACCGGAAAGTTGAAGGGGATAGGGAATGAGGATATGAATAAGGAAAGGTTGAGGAAAATAAAAAGAGGAATGGAAAGGAGTGAGAAAGAGGAAAGAAGAAAAAATATAGCTCAAGATAAAAGATTGGAGGAAAGGGATTTAAAGGAAGGTGTTCGAGAAGTGCTAGATAGGATAAATGCGAAGGTACAGGTAGAAGAGGAAGTGGAGATGATTTTAACGAGAAGTATTCAAGTTGGACAATCTAATCAGAAACAGATCTCCATTTTTGGCTAAACCTCAGTCGAATCATTAAAATGTGATTTTCGATATTAATAATCATATATTTCAATTCTTGATAACAAATTTTCCAGAGGAAGGGGCGATGGAAGGAGAGACGAAATGGCGCTGGTAAAATTGAAGAACAGTGAAGATAAAAGGGAGGTAATACAAAAGAAAAGGCAGCTCTATGGAAGTGAACAGAGAACAGGGTTGCTACAATTTCTGGAAATCATGGAAATTATGGAAATATCATGGAAATTTTTTGATCATGGAAAATTCAGGGAAATATCAGGGAAATATCAGGGAAATTCTATCAATATCAGGGAAAAAAGGAGCCGCGAAAATTTTTTTAGAATAAATCTACGCTGTCGGTACATTTTTTTGGAGACACTTCAAATCCTCGGAAGTATGCAAGAAGCACCTTTCGAGTGTGAAATACTACAAAGAAAAAGGTAAAGATCATACCGTCCCAAATTTCGAGTTTTTGTCTGATTGTTTGAAGGACCATTGCTAGAAGCTAATTTGGAATTTTTTATTAGTATATGCAATGAATGGGAAGCTTTTTTAAGATTGTATCAGACAGAAAAACTAATGGTTCCTCTTTTTACGATGATTTAAAATTTGCTGTGACTAGTCTAATGGAAAAATTTGTTAAGAAGAATGTAGTGTCGAGCGTTCCGATCGTGGACAAGGATGCGCAAAACGTAGAGAATACAATTAATATCAAAAACATCGACTTAGGCTATGGAACCCGCATTGCCCTAAAAAAATCGGGAGCATCAGGAAAAGACATTTTGTTCTTTAAAAATAGTTGTTTCAAGGCGCTGAAACATTTGGCCAACAATGTTTTAGAAAAGTAACCGGTTAAAAACAAATTCTTGAAATCTTTGAGTTTTTGCAATCCAACATTGATCAGCAAATCAAAAAACATTAGTTATTCAAGACTCAAATTATGTTCCGATTTCATATTGGAAAAAAAACGAATCACTACCCTTCAAGCAGATAAAGCTGATAAAGAATTCATACTTTTAATAAGTAATACTGTAGTTTTTGACCAGTGTAAACATTATGACAAGGAAAAAGACCGCCTAGATACTTTTTGGATAAAATTGCTCAAAGCTAGGCAGGCAGATGAGCAATCGTACTTGTTACCCATTTTCAAGAGAATCTTTGTAATGCTTCATGGCAACGCTGACATTGAACGTGGATTTTCTATTAATAAGCACTGTTTAATTGATAATCAATCCTCAAAATCCTTAATCGCACAAAGACTTGTTTTTGACGAGGTGCACAGTGTAGGAGGAGAAGACAAATTTGAAATAAATAAGGAAACCATTCGAGCGTCGATGAACTCGCGTAGAAAATATGAAGATTGCCTTGAATCGCAAAAAAAAGAAAGAGAAAACTCAATTCAAAATTACTTGAATAAGAAACAAAAGGCTGAACACTTGAGTCAGTTGGAAGAAAAAAGGCGACGCTTAGAAAAAGAAAGCGCAGAACTTCATCTAGAAATAGATATCGTAAGAAATTCATAATATTATCATACATTTTTAGGATCAGATGTTTGTATACATAAATCTCCGAAATATGTAAAACTTACGTTACAGTGCATGCAGTTTATTATTTGATTATTTTAATAAGTTTTGTACTCAATTTGTCCTTATTTATTCATAGTAATAAAATTGATAGAGAAAGATTTTAACGTAAAATTTTTCTCCTTATCATTTATTACTATGGAAAAAAAATCAGGGAAATTTTTCTGAAATCAGGGAAAAATCATGGGAATATCATGGAAATTTTTCATGGGTCAATTGTGTCAACCCTGGAGAAAAGAGGATGATTAACCATGAGAAGAAAGGAATATTCAGTATATATAAAGGAAAATAGCGGAAAAGGAGAAATAGAACGGAAAGGGAACGTAGGTTAGGTATTGAGAAAATAAAAATACAGGATATATGGTGGGATTGGAATGGAGAAACAGAAGAGAGAGTAGGAAGTTCGGTTTCGTGGGACTGGAAGGGAAAGGAAAAGAAGAGGGGGTAATAAAAAATAGTAGGAAGGAAAAATAAGAAGGAAAGGGAAGAAGGGTTGAGTAGGGAATGACTGGAATGAAGCAGGAATAGAAAGAAAAGGAAGAGAATTTATAAGAAATCTGGAACAGCTGGAGAGATAGTGAGAGTGTATATGAACAGAGATATGCGGGGGAAATCTGAAGAGAAAAAGAACTGATGGAAGAAAATAATTAGGTGATTAGGCTTAGGACAGGAAACTTTAATGCAAGGACAGAATATAGGGAAGGGAAAGACTGGGGAGATGAGAGAAGACGAAAATCCAAAGAAAAGATGCTGAATAGGGAGGTGAAAAGGGAACGGTCATTGACTCTGTGATAGAGGAAGACGAAGTAACAGAGGTCAAGAAACTAGAGGTAGGAAAATATATAGATTCTGATCACTTCCCATTATTACTGACGTTAGAGGGTGATAAGAGTACTGAATATTAGGGTAAAAATGAAGTAAAGGTAAAAAGAACAGCGAGAGGAGATTGGTCAATAAAAGGAGAAGCGCAATTCAAATAGAAGCTGAAGAATGTAGAAATGGGAGAAGGAAATGGAAATGAAGAGATGGAAATAATGATATGAGAACTGAAAGCAGTATTAGAGGGAACAAGCATGAAAGAAGTTAGTGAGGGAGGGGACGGAAATAGATGGGGTGAGGAATGTAAAGTGAAAAAGAAGCAAGTGAGA
This sequence comes from Neuroterus valhalla, assembly GCA_011762715.2. Lineage (NCBI taxonomy): Eukaryota > Metazoa > Arthropoda > Insecta > Hymenoptera > Cynipidae > Neuroterus > Neuroterus valhalla. The sequence goes on from WSXT02133856.1 coordinate 3,702, forward strand.
AAGGACCTGAGAAAATGGATGAAAGGGAGAAGTAGTGGAGGTGAATTTGAAAAAAAAAGAAAGAATATACTGAGATATAAGGGAAAATAGGAAAATAACAAGTCTGAAGAAGAGTCAAAGAAGGCTAGAACGGAAGAAGAGATTTTGAAAGTTGCAAACAAAGAGAGGAAAAGATGAAAAAAGGTAAACCAGGATACTGAGATGGTAGAATGGAAAAAGTATTTCATGGATCTCCTAGGAGGGGTAGAAAATAAAGTCAGGAACGGAGGAAGAGAGGGGAGGGGAAGAGGAAAGGAAGAGGACATAACAAGAGAAGAAACAATCTATATTTTAGGAATAATGAAAGAGGGGAGAGCTCCGCTTTGGATGTAGTTCCAAATGAAGTATGGAAATATGAGGACAATGAACTGAAGGAATGGGCATGGATAATGTGCATTAGGGTATGGAGAAGAGAGGGATGGCCAGAGGTATAGAAAAAGGGATGGTGGTACCGATATTGAAAAAAGGCAGAGGAGGTTTAGGATCATAGGGGAGAGACGCCAATGCCCATTTTGTACAAGTTATACGCCTGGACAGGGATGCCTGGAATAATAAATCATGACCAAGGATAAGATGGTTACCTGGAAAAGAAGGTCTGAAACTTCCCGCTAAAGATGTATGAAAGGAATGGAAGATGAAGGAAGATGGCGAAGAAACATGGTTTTACGGCCGAGAATGATAACATTTTTTGGAGAACCTATTATATGAATGATCTATTCTTACATGAATACACATTGGCTAGTAATTGTGTTTTAAAACCATCAAACATTATGGGATCTACGAACGTCTTGAACACAAGGAAAGCGAAGCTTACTGGACGGAAAATTGAAAGCCTGATGAGGGCAACGGTACATCACCGAAACTTTGCAAATTTGTGAGCATTTCTTACGAAGAAGACTAGATGTACCGCATGAAATCTAAGAGAATGTTTTCCTCAATTCTCTCATTTCTCAAAAAAATGTAAATTAAATTTGGGTTGTTCGTAATAATTAGCACGGGAGCACTGAAAGAAAACTGGCTTTTCGTCAGCGGTCGAGGAGAATGAAACGAAAGGCGTTAGGTAAAAGAATCGCGCGAAACAATAGCCTCAAGGGCGAACTCCCATTAACCATGAACCCTATTAGAAAACTATTAGAAATTATTAGAAATTAGAACTATTAGAAATAGTAAACATTTCTTAATTATAAAGTACTCTTGATTGATGCCTAATATGAACTGAATATGCCCAGAAAATCGTCAACAGATTGACATGGATAAAACTGGATAGACGTGAATAGAAAAATTGGAATTGGAAAATATAGGATCATTGACAGGCAAGGGGAAGAATGTAATAACATGGATAGGTGAGTGATAAGATTGACTCGGTCAAGTGGAGGACAGACTGAGATAGGAATAATGGTATTCAAAGTGATGAGGTCAACTATATGTAGATTGAGAAAATGATGTTAAAAGATTCCCTCTTTCGATTATAATTATTTAACTCTCCCTCTTCTTCCGTTTTTCTTTGGCTTCCAAGCTCTACTTCCAATTTAATTCTTTTTTGCGCATGTTTTCATTTTTTTTTACCACGCAGTTTGGAAGTGAAACTTGTAGGCGAGAGAATAATGAAAGAGGGAAAGGTAAATCGTAGGCGATTCGTGTAATTAATTTTCAACGATAAAGATTAATTTTCTACAAAAAGGCAAATTTTCCACGAAGTACATACATTCTCAAAGAAATAGTGCAACTTTAACAAAAAATTCGATTTCAAACAAATTTAAATTTTTAACAAGTAGTTGATTTTTAACTAAAAAAGGATGAACTTGCGATGGAAAATATTAACAAGTTTTCTATCCTAATTCAGGAATATTTCTTCTTCGGCATACTACTTCTACTCTGAGAGACTGATTGAAGTACTTTCTTATTTGAAACTAAGAACAGGGGACTTTGAAATTGTGACAAATTTTGAATTGGAGGAACAATTTTTTCTGGATTCTTCTCTTCTAAATCCGAATTATAATTAGTTTTAAAAGTTCCCGTTTACTGTACAAGATTCCCTGTTCCAAGTGAAATAATACTTCTTCACTAAAACTCCCTGCCCTAAAATAATATCTATAATCACTTTCTGCAGTTCCCTCTCCCAAGTCAGATGAATGAGGGAAAGCAAATGAAACGTGATGAATAAAATTTTTTTTATTTAGGTAATAATTCTTCCTATATGTTTCGGCTATCATCAATTCGATTAAATGAGCGAAAACAAATGAAACGTGATGAATAAATTTTTTTTTATTTAGGTAATAATTCTTCCTATATGTTTAGGCTATCATCAATTCGATTGTCAAATTTGAGTCAGCTAAAAAAATTTTACAGAGCAACAAACTTGCAAAACACTCTTCTTATATTCGAAAAAAAAATCTTCCTCTCATGACGTAAAGATATACTTAAATAATTTAAGAATCAGATTAAAGGAACGGTCATTGCTCGTATTTTTTTCGGTAGAATTTTGGATAGTTCTGGTTGGATCAAGTAAATTACCGGTTTTTCAATGGAATTCCCGGTCATTTCCCGCTCAATAAAATTCGCGGTCATTTTTCGGTTTCCCGGTCAAATCGCCACCCTGATTGTCTTCTCCTGACCAGAGTTCGAGACGATTCTCCATCTTAATTATCTCACATCCCTATTCCTTTGTTTCCGATACGCACAAAATATCTAGCTCCTTTACGCGCATAGTTTCCCACAACTCCTTCTCCTTTAGATCACTTACACCTCTAGCATTCCACACACCCAGTCTCCATTTATCACCTGAGATTCTGGTAATAAGAGTGTCAGTCTTGTCACCCGAGGATGTATTATCATTTGTATTATTCTTTATGTAAAGGATCCACCTAAATACTAACTTCAAAGGAGAAGATATCCTATAATTGAAATTTTGTCCAAACAAAATGCTGAATCGTCATAAAGTTGGTGTTTCAATGTATAACGTCAGTCTCACCAAACATTAGTCCTGTAAAGGAGAGTACAAAAGGAAAAAGGAAGAAACAAATTAAGCCACAACAAAGCGAGTTATTATCGGTTGCATTGCATACTGAGGAGGGCAGAGTCTCCTGCAGTTTGGAGGGACTTTAATTAAAGATGAAAGTGTCAATCCAATCCGAGGCTTTGTTATCATTTGTATTATTTATCTTGTAAAGTGTTCAACTAACTACCAACTTGAAGCGAGGAATTTGTCCGTTAGTATAAAAATCATATTCAAACTACGCAGCTAAATTGTTACGAGGTGATCAGTCCATTCATAAAGACTAAACATTGGCCACGTAAAGTTGAAATGTAGGACAGCATAACAACAAAGCCAGAACCAAAGGAGTTATGATCGTTTTGTGTTGTACACTTGAAGTAATAATTTTTAAACTCTTTTGAGTTTCAAATTATTACGTTTCGTACGATTCCATCAAAACAATCATTCAGCTCGAAAAGAAGAAGAAGATGAGATATGAGTTTTATAATTCAAACTAGTTTCCACGTGAATATTGAACATAAAGAAAATAGTTTTCTTACCAGCATCAGAAATTGTTAGTAACGCTGCCACGGCACGCAGTGCAGAGCGCTTAAGTTCATCTTGCTTCTCGTATTCTTGCTTCACAGAGTTCGCTTTTACTTTCATAGTGCAAGTACTCTTCAGAGGTTCTACAAGTCTTTCTAACCCTAAAGAAAAAATTCTTTCCTTATGAATGAAAGTGTCATACATGAATACATTCTGTCTAATAAATTCCAATATTATGAAAAGTATGAATGAATTTTGAGAAATATTCTTTACTTTGCAAAACAGCTGTAGGACAAAGCTGCGCAAGACGTGCCGTCATAAGGTAAGTCAACATCTTGATATCGTAGTGGTCTTTCAAACCGTTTTCTACGTGATTTACGAACTCAAAGACATCCAGCCGATCAAGGCAAGAATCAAGCAACGTGTACATGCATTCAAATGCCGCTTTTCTCAAATCCAAACCGTCATCAACTGTGTGTTTGAAAGGTCCCATTTCAACCTCTCTAATCAACTCTTTCTGCAAATATACGATACAAATTTTGTTACTATTAAAATGAAACTCAAATTTTATTTTTGCACTTTGACATACACATGCAAATATTACCTTGATCTTTGTCTCAGTGTAAAGTTTAGGTAAAACTGTATCAAGGAGGTCACGCACGAGCATGGGTTTGTTATGAGCCGCCGAATTGAATGCCACCAAAGCCACTCTTCTAACATTGAGATCAGGATCTTCTAAAGACGATAGGAAACTACCCATGCACAGTTTCAACATTGGGTCAATCGGCTGGGGCTGCAAACCAATATTTTAACTAATCTTTTATTCAAAACCACCATTGAGGACTAATATATGATTAAAACCATAAATCTGTAGGCCCAGTCGGGCCTCACCAACAAATAAGGAGGCGTACCGTCCAGGAGTACTTATCTGAAAATATATCGCTTTTCCCATGGCTTATACAATCAGGAAACCTACAAGCATTTTTACCTGCGATCTTTGCATTTGAATTTTAAAGTCTGCATTTAAAATTAAAAATGTTCTAAAAAAGATTAATGATTTATTATGTTTTGAGGTATGATGTTGAATACTTGAAGTTAGGTTCTGAAAGTTGAGTCGATATGCGGATGCGTTACTATTCTGCTCGTTTCTTCAATTTTTTCAGATGTACATATAAGTATATAACATAAATACAAGATCCAGTAATGCGAATATATATCTACAGAAAGTATTTATATCATTGGTTGAACGAACACCGCAGGGTCGTCCTGGGAGCCATTGTCATTCAGGCAAATAACAAAAGCTCCTAGTGACAATATGCACTATAAAATCAAAATGAAGGGCAGGCTTAAACCTCGTGTGTTTGAAGGACACGGAGTGACCCAAGTATGACTGCACTCTGAATTCATCCAGAAGTGCCACGGAATATTTCTGGCACACGAGTATGGCTTCAAGATTACTTCCCAGTGAAGGCGTCGCAACCCCAAGAGCACATACGATGAGAACAATTATTTTAACTAGGTATCATTGATGATACCGCTGAAGATGCTCTCTAAAATCTCTGTACCTCTTCTTTCTCTTGATTTCCTTGACTCTGAAGTTATAGTCGGCCGGGGCCGAAGATAAGATCACGAACATAGTTTGGTCACGTTTTTGAAGGAGCATGATGTAGGGTCTTGTATGTTGGATAGGAAATATTGTCGAGAAAATGGATTTTCAATAGATTCGGCACTCGTGACTAGTAATAGAAATAATGTAGGTCACATACCTACCCCCATTCCCAAAACTCGTGGGGGCGTGAAGGCACCCCTGTGACTGGTTATAGAAATAATTTGGGTCACATACCTACCCCCTTTCCCAAGTCTCGTGAGGGCGTGAAGGCCTCCCTGCTCAAGAAACCGTTTCGTTCTACCCCTTTGGCAAAAATTAGTAGAAAAGGAGGAGCCAAGGAAACACATTTTGACAATATTGAAAAAAAAGTATCAATATCCATTCTTTCCCTAACACGTGTTCGTCCACCGAGCTCGACCTACGGAAAAACTGAAGCAATTGAAGGTATTATCTCGAAATACCTGCTTTGGGTTGGGACGGTCATGATCGTTTTCACAACAAATTTTTTCTGCTGCACGAATAGAACCTTGCTTTCTTCATAGTTTTCATAGTTCGAAGGCACAGGTTTTTTGCACTTTTATTACCTGTCGAGTTTCATCAAATAACAACGTTCAATCTAATGCGAGATCCAATATTTAAACCGAATATTTTATTTTGTACTCGTGAAGAACAAAAATAAGCTATTGTACTTTGAGAAATTACAATCTGTTCTAAATCAAAAAATTTTATTTTTTACTCGTGACGGATAAAGTTGAACTATCGTACTTAGAGAAATAAGAATTTCTTCTGAATAAAATATTGCTATTTTGTACTCGTGACGCATTAAAATGAGCTAATATTCTTTGAGGAATAACAATTTGTTTTTAATAAAATAAGTTTATTTTGTACTCGTGACGAATAAAAATAAGCTATAGTACTTCATGAAATTACAATTTGTTTTTATTGAAATAACTGTATTTTGTACTCTCGACGAATAAAAATATGCTATTGTACTTTGAGAAATAACAACTTGTTCTGAATAAAATAATTTTATTTTTTACACGTGACGAACAAAAAAAGCTATTGTGCTCCGAGAAATCACAATTTGTTTTGATTAAATTAATTGTATTATGTACTCTCGACGAATTAAAATATACATTTGTACTTTGAGCAATAACAATTTGTTTTTATTAAAATAATTTTATTTTTTACTCGTAACGAATAAAAATAAGCTATTGTAGTAAATAGTGAGTTTCCAATTTCCATTTCTCAGCTGTTTTATGGCCCAGCAATCCACTCAGCATAGCCAAAACTCGCCAGGTAATAAAAATGCAAGAAACCTGTGTCTCCGAACTATGAAGACAGCAATGCTCTATTCGTGCCGCAGAAAAAATTATTTGTGAAAACGATCATGACCGTTGACTTGCGTTTAAAAATTTTATTTTCGGCTGCACCTTTCCTAGATTCGAATATTTGTCTGCTTTTGTGCTGAAGCCAGCATAGAGTTAATGATTATCCAAAACACGTGGTGCTTCGTCCCAACCCAAAGCAGGCATTTCGAGATAATCCCTTCAATTGATTCGTTATTTCCGTAAAACGAGCTCAGTGGACGAACACTTGTTACCGAAAGCATGGATATTGATACTTTTTTCCGATATTCTTGTCAAAATGTGTTTCCATCAATTGTAATTAATTCAGTACAAGCGTTTGAACATTGTTGTTTGGGAGAGCACTCGGTAATCCTCTCTGGACTATACACACACACACACACACACACACACACACACACA
>WSXT02133867.1:0-10638 GCA_011762715.2 Neuroterus valhalla
CGACCCCCTCTCCCTCCTTAAACGTCTTACGTATTTAAGTACGGCCCCTAAGATAGTGGACAACAGAATATCAAGCGAGTACACTCTAATTATGCCTGTATGGCATTGTTACACGTCAAAACAAAATTCAGTTCGTAAAACATATGGTTCAACTCTGGCGGGATTAAATAATAATTCCAAATGTTCTCGATACCCAGATATCAGATATTTGACCCTATCGGCTTTATTTGTTATTATAATATGTATGCAACTCACCAACATCATTTATGAATATCATGGAAGTTAAGAGCAGAGCGCAAGCAGAAAAACGCATTTTCGTAGAGAGGCACAAATAATTTCCGAAGAATATCTTGATCTGGAATTAAGAGGATGTGGCATAAATTTTTCTTCTATTTATACTATCTTTTATCTAATTGTTGACAAGATTCATTAGCATTATCAACGTGGTGAATTGTAGTTGAAACAAAGAAACGTGGCGTGGAGTGTACCATTATAGTGAGGGTATAAGCAGATTTTGTTTACTTTACTTTAAGATATCATTGTCGGAAGAAGGCCAGATCTTGTATTACATGTAAAAATTTGAAACGATTGACAATGAAAAACCAGGATAGCACAGTAAGATAAAATCCTACTCATTCAAATTTCATCAAAGAAATCAGGGCGGTCATTTTTGGGCCCTATGAGGGCACAAAACTAAATCACCATCAAAATACCATTCAATTTTTGAGATATAAGTAGAATGATGGATCTGAAATACCTAGGATCAGTTGTGATATTCATAGAAGATGTGTATGTGAAGCAATAATCAGGTCAGGTTTATCAGCTTGGAGAAACTTCTATTCTAAGGTAAACAATTGTTGAAACTTGAAAAAGTGAACTACAATCGAATATTCGGACCCAGCTGGGACAAACCGGGCCACACCTGATTCAGCCCAGCTCACTATTTCTAAATTTCCCGGCCGGGACCTGACCGGGTTACCACCGGGACACGATCAAGTGAAACAGGGCGACGTCTGATCTAGCCCAATTCACTTTGTTATAGTTGCCCATTCGGGATCCGACCGGGTTCCGACCGGGATCCAGCCGGGAAAAAGCAGGCCACACCTGATTCAGCCCGGTTTACTGTTTCTCAATTGCTTAGCCTGTACCCGACTATATTCCGATTAGGATCTGGTCCGGACAAATTTGCCACAAATTGCTTTTCCGGTCCACAGTTTGTTATTTACCTCATCGCACAGTGGTTCAAGATCCGGAAAAGCTGGCCAAAACCTCAAAATTCGAAGTTACCGGATGAGGTTAATGTTCATTTATACTTGTGTAGGGGACATTGGAGCCTTTTTTTGTGAAAGCACGAGTCACTATATTCAAAAATGTCCTTGTGGCGAACAGTTGAACTTAACTCTTCGCTGAATTCACGCGCTTCAGTGTTTTTCTCGAGTTTCGAGCGTTCAGCGAAGAACGTTGTTGTTCTCTGAGTTTATGCCAGAAATGGACGAGGTGACATGGAGGATATTCCTGGGGGTACGTATAATCGTTGCTCGATTCCGTATCCCCATTTCGAACAAGTAAATTTATGGTATTGAGAGTGAAATGTGCCCCTCCAAACTTTTTTTTTCATAAAATTCGGGAATATACTTAGTGGATGCTCTTGTTGGATGCGATTGCGCGCGCCGGTGTTTTCCGTTTTGATCGCCAAAATTAATCAACTTTTCGATTCTTTTAAAAAAAGTTGCCCTGGGGTACCTCCGTAGAGATGAATGCGTATTCCCTATAAAAAAAGACGTTTTTGTCAATTTTATGCGGAATTCTCAATGTTAGGTGAATCAAGTTCGAAATTCACCATTTCTCTCCGCAATTAGTCATCGCATGCAAATGAAATAATACTTTCCAAATATCACCCCATGAGTCTCTTTTATTGGGTCCCGAAAACCCTCCATAAGTGAAAAATTGGGTTTATCGAGTTTTTGGCGCTAATCATAATTTTTTTGCGGTTTTTTCAACGCAGATTGTTTGAAATACATGAAATACTACTTTATACTAATAATAAGATGTTTGATAAAATTATGTAAACAATTTATTATTGTTCCTAGCAACTTTCTCTTAGAAAAGGATTAGAAAGTTAATTTTTTTTCTGAATTTCTTAACTTATTTTCAGCGTTCCAGTTATAGCGAGGTAGTTATCAAATCAAGTTCACAAAAATAATTGTTTTAACAATATGGTAATCATTAAAACAATATTCTCTTAGAATAATACTACAAAGTTGCGGTTTTTTTTTAAATATTCAACTTTTTGTCTACTTTTTACTCGAAGTAAGTGAATATTCAACTTAATTGAGCAAAAATAATTGTTTAAACAAATTGTTATTGTTTATAGCAATCTTTCTCTAGAATAATACTACATAGTTGTGGGTTTTTCCTGCAATTCCTAACTTTTAATCACTTTACAATTAGAGTGGAGTGATAATTAATTCAGGTTAAAAAAATAAATGTTTTTAACAATTTATCGTCATTGGTACTAATATTCTCTTTGATTGATGATAGAAACTCTAGGTTTTTTCTGAAATTTCTAACTTTTTGCCCACTTCTCACTTGAAGTAAGTTGATACTCAATTTAATTTAACAAAAATAATCGTTTGAACAAATTATTATTGGTAATGGCTATCTTGTGTTAGATGAGTGCTAAAAGTTGCGGCTTTTTCTGAAATCCTAAGCTTTTTGTTCACTTTCCACTAAGTGAGGTAATAATTGATGCGCCTTAACAAACATGCTTATGGAAACAATTTATTATTGTTTAAAAACATTTTATCTCAGATAAGTGTTGGAAAGTTGTGGTTTTTTCACATGTTTAACTTCGCTTTACCGGTAATTTTTTAAATCAGCCACCCAAACACCTCTTTGTACTAATTTTCGTGGGAAACAATAGAAATTTTTTTTAAATGTCCGCCATTTTGGATCGGCCGTTTTGGATTACGGATCTTCATTATAATTTTTGAAATCATTGGCCCAGAAACCCTTCCGTACTCGTTTTCGTGGAAAACAATAAAAAATTCTGTGAAAATGTCCGCCATTTTGGGTCCGACATTTCAAATTTTGAATTATTAGTATCATTTTTGAAGTCAGCGACCCGAAAAACGTGATATAGCTACTCAAGAAAACATAAATATTAATTCTTTGAGTTTTGGCCAGGAATTTTGGATCTTGAACCACTGTGCGTCGTCGGGATTTCCGGTTGAGACAAAGCAAGCCTAAGCCTGGCTCAGCCCAGTCAACGCACACAATACCATTTTCAAGTAATTCCACTGGTGCAAAGCTCAAATAAAAATTTGATGTAGTTATTTTTTTATAAATTTTATCCAACTAAAATTTTCTGGGATATTTGTAAAAATATTTTTTTTATCTACAAATTTGGTACGCTAAGAGTAAGAAACTTTTATTATCAAACAATATTCCACATAGAAAATTCTTCTAAAAAATAAACAAATAAAAAAATGGAAAGTGCTTCCTAATTGGCATATTTGTGTAGGTATATTTATTAATAAGGTTTTGCTCAATAAGGTTTTTTCGTTTAATAAGGTTTTTAATTAATAAATAATAAAATTGCAGACAACCACGAAATCCAATAAAAAGAGAAATAATTATTCTGGATGAGGTTTTGAATAACGTTGTCATCTATTTGAAATGTCGATCCGGTGTACTCCAGGAGTCTCAGTTCTGAGAACCCAGTAAAATGTCGTTAGACGCCGGTTACAAGTTAACAAATTTGTTTCTATTCTCAGAACAGGATCCAAATTTTCTAAAGAAAGCGGATTATTTATAAAGGTAAGTCCACTTTATTTCTTTTAGGAGAGCATTTTGGATATTTTGGATTAACAAATGTTACAAAATATCTACCAGATTCGGCACTAAAGTGTTTATTATGTAACTGATTAACAGATGACGATCCAAGATTGTGACCATGGTCAAGAAGAATCCAATAAATGACTTGGTTATCATGAAAGGATACACCAGGGGAATTTAAAGATTCGCTTAACACAAATTTGGTATGAAAGACCAAAATCCGACATTTTCTATCCCAATTTTACAGTGCTCAAGAATTCCCGAGGTTTTAGGAAAGGTCGAACTTCAACTTGACTCGATTCGATTCGAATTGACTAATAATAGTTCTATTTGCAATAAAATGTTTATAACTATGAAGAATATAGTATATTTTATTATGTTTGAATATGACTGGTAATTGGATCGAGCACATGAAAATGGATAATAAATGTTCCAAAAAAATGTGAACTCTAACTCGTTGATGCATGAATATATAATTTTATTAATTTTATACCACTTTAACCTGAAAATTCCAACTTTGACATGATTTTTTCACCTCTTGTTGTTAAAAAATACTGTTCAGTACGTCTATGAGAAGTGATTCCCATATTGCTTTTTACTGATTATAATCACAACAAAATTCAGTGATATTTATTATTCCATTGGTTCTCTGATCTGGGAAAATCCACGATAAAAACGTTTTGAGTATCAACTGTGCCAACACGCGTCGAAAATATCAGGATCTGCAAATTTCCTCTGACACTAATAGTGAGGGGCTGAATAAGGGCCCAAAGGAAACACACAAATGAAATAATCAAAAACTCTATTCTAAGGAAATTTGCAGAAATTTTCAGTAAAATATAACAGTTTATGTGCATTCAACCTTCATTTTGACAAAAAAATCATGCACACCATTCTTTTTTCATAGACGAAATTAGCAAGATACAGAGAAATATTACCAGCGGAAATTTTTTATATCGAAAATGTCCAGAAATTTTATTGTGACTGCTTTTTGATTGCACGGATGGTTTTTCTTTTCATTCCAATAACGCTTTTGAAATTGTAGTTCATTAAATAATAGTTTATTATGATAATGTTATGATATCAGGTCTATTTGGTCTTTATTAACAGTATTCCATTAGGTACATTGAAAGTCCACACTATTTACCAGAAAAATTATGCGATACACAAGAAAAGCTTGGGACAAACTTTTGACCTCTTTTCGAACACTTAAAAAAGAATAATAGCTATATTTATTGATCAAACTGTGTGTAATACGAGAAAATGTTAATATTTAAAATTGCGTCACATGAAAAAGATCTGAAAATCCGATTCAAATATTTTTTCTTCTAACCTATAGTTTTTGTTCTAATCGTGATGAAGCTTCGCAAGAAAAATTCCATTTCCTAGTTAAACTATGCGACATATGGAAAAAAGTGTGATATGAATGGAGGCCAAGATGAAAAATAAGTGCTTTGGGGAGACCTTCAAAGGCAGACTTACATATTTTTCTATAGGGCTCACCGCTTTTTGTCTCTAAAGTAAATCGAATGCAAAGTATGAGGATCAAAAGCAGACAATCGCGATATCAAATAAATGAGACGAAGAAGATTATGAGCAATAACTATGTATACAACTTGCGTTTCGTTTTACAAATCACAATTAAATATCTTCAATGTGTTTTCATTAGTGTTTCGCTAGACATTCGAATTGAGACGACTTAATGATAATTGAAATGAAATAGTGAGGAAAAGCAAAGAGAGATTCTTCTGCTTTACTTATATCCTTCACATTATTGACACAGTTGAAAATCAATATTTTTTTGAATATACTTCCTCGTCAAAAATAATTCTCATGATTCAAGATTGATATGCACTTGATCAAAAACAGGAGTATCATGGTAAAATTTAATCATTTGTTTAAAAACTGCTTGTTTCGTTGAGATAAACTGATTTTACAGGGGATGAAAGTGAGTAATAGAGGAGGAAAAATTTCAATGAAAACAGATAAGAAACTTTTTACAGAAATAAGGTACTGACAGCATATTTCGAAGGACATTTCAACATTCCTAATGTATAAAAATTAATTGAATCTCGCAATATCACATACTGGGCATGAAGCGACGGTGTGGCGCCCTTATGTTTTTGATATGGAGTAAGAGATTAAAACTGGTTTTTCCACATACTGTACTTTGATTGCTAAGAAAACATTTATATAGTGTTGAAATCTTCTCAAGGAATTTTTCTTCGTAACATTGCATTCTTCGGAATGATTATACTCTTTGTTTTATCTTTGTAAATATCATTCAAACAAACCGACAGTACTATGTATAGGTCACGCTGGTGAAAATCCAATTGGCCAAATGTGAGAAAAACGAGCGCCAACGACCACTGAGCTAAACACAAAAATGTCCAGAATGACTGAAACACGTTTTTCATTTGCCTATATAAATTAATCGTAGCCTTTATTACGGCCAAAAAATTAACGAGCTTATCGCAAGGATTTAAAATTGATATCCGTGCATTCATACTTTGTCCTTATGATTCCGATGATGTTTAATTAAATATGTCGGAATGGAATTAATAGCTTTCAGAATGTTGCCGCATGGTATGTCCAATCCATCCCTCTCGTACCTGTGCGCCCTCTGTCCACCGTAAGGCACATCGGTTCGGCATTTCGCGCGGGAGATTCGAATTTGCATATTATTTACTTTCTAGATTATGTTTAACACTAAAAACTATTTATTCGATGCAATACAATAATTTTCGAATTTATTCGATTTTTCTTAGAAATTCCAGTTGTTTCACCATCGTGTATCCCAAGATCAATGCAGGCCACGTATTCATAAATTATAGACCGAAATGTTTCGAAAAGGGCGATGCGAGTTGAGAGGATCAGAACTGCTCTGAACAAACTGATACTGACCACCGAAAAAAAAACATTTTTGAAGCATTGCTTCTTTTGGGAGGGTACACATATACTCTGAGCGAGGCTACCTAACTAGGAAAAACGAGAACACCCCGGCACGGCCGTTCTGGAGGCCAGTACAGAAGACTCTGCGCATACGTTTAGCCGTGTTGCTCATACACATTACGGTGTTCCTAGTCACTGACTTCAGTTTTCGATCTGAGCACACCGCCTCACTTTTGCTCAGGACACGGCGAACACTCGACGCGCCGCGCGTGTGAAAAAAAAGATCAATTTTAGATTTTATGGAAAACTATTTTCTTAGAAATTTCGGAAACAGTAAGAGATACAAAATATATTTTCTTGTAAGAAAAAGATGCGCAATGGAATTCTGTATTGGTATGTACATATGAAAATTGAGAATTTGGGACCTCATTTTGAACTGGCCAGGGATTACTACACTCTCTAGAACACAATTTCACGTGCTCTCCTTGGATGATCTGGCAACTCAATTGACGTGCCACCACTGTCGCGAAAGAGATATGAAATCACAAGCACGGGTGTGAAATAGACAGTTTGGAGGAACAGCTATCCTTGCCTTGCCACAGCGAGCGAGCACAGTTGCGAAAGGGAAGGATTGGGCATGCCATGCTGTAACATTTTGGAAACTATCAATTTCAGGTCAACATATTGGTTCGGGTTTGAGGACCCGCAAGGTAGGCCTTAACAAAAGGGGCCCAGTACGTACTTATTGGAAATCCTATCCGGTGGTCGTTGGATCTTGAGTGGCTGCGGGCCTTGATGAACAAGGATATTTTTGAACAACTTTTACAGGGACGCTCGTGAAAGATGCACTCGATTGAGTGGCACTCGAGAGGACATGTGAGGGGCAGCACTCGAAACCGCAGGTAGAAATTGCGAGGAAACCATGTATTTTTTCTGAAATTATAACCTTCAATCTTAATTGATGGATCAAAATCGATCCTGAATGATTTTTTTTAATTGAAACTTCTCCCTGGTACTCCGTCATCTGGTTTGAGAATTTCCTGTGATTGAGGTAAATCACATGGATGGTGGAGTATTCAAGAGAAAGGAGAGCATATCAATTTTCCGGAACTAGAAGCTACATTTTATGGCTGTAGGTTTTCGGCTGCAAATTTAAATCATCGAAATATTGCTCGAAATATGCAGCACCACTCTTATTCCATATATTATCAAAATGATTAGTTTCGAGTTCTCACAATTAACTAACTTGTGCAAAGAAATTTGCAAGTGGTATAAAGCAAGAGATATATGGATCTCTGCCTCATACATAGGACGCATTTAGAATATTCATGCAGGTACAGAATCAAACACAATTTGGCCAGATATAGGATAAAATTAAGTAGGGAAAAATTCAAAGGGATAACAGATACTTTCGGCAGCAAGCTCATAACCCTGGTTGCAGCGTACACAGGGGCGTATCAGTTAATTCCCCCTACATCCGCATCAGCGCCCCCTATTTTATCATTTCCTCTTATGGTGTGGAAGGGAGGGAGGGAATACCTAAAAGTA
This sequence comes from Neuroterus valhalla, assembly GCA_011762715.2. NCBI lineage: Eukaryota > Metazoa > Arthropoda > Insecta > Hymenoptera > Cynipidae > Neuroterus > Neuroterus valhalla. Next base: position 8,278 of record WSXT02133867.1, read on the forward strand.
TATAAAAGAAATTGTATTTAGGTAATTGATTTTATTGACAAAAATGGATCCAAGATGGAAACATCCTTTCACGTCAATGATTTGCGGTCCTAACGGGTGTGGGAAGACATTTTTTGTGAAAAAATTTCTTCTCCACATAGATCAAATGTGCGATGTAGTTTTCCAACGTATTATTTTTTATTATTCCGAGTGGCAATCATCTCATATCAAATACGGGAAAATATAGAATTTCGTGAAGGTTTGCCGCAATCATCAGATTATTCCAATGATAATTGTGCGAAATTAATCATAATGGACGATCTAATGCGAGAATCTTCAAATGTACAGTTATTGATCTCTTTACCAAAGGCAGTCATCATAAGAACCTGAGTGTAATTTTCATTTCACAGAATCTCTTTCACCAGGGTCATGGTCAGCGTGATATTTCGTTAAACGCTAATTATATTGTAGTTTTTAAAAATCCTCGCGATCGTGCGCAAATCCAACATATGGCACGTCAAGTATCACCTGAAAATCCACGATTCATTCGAGGCCCACCACGATGCTACTTCTCATCCTCATGGCTACCTCCTCTTTGATTTAAAACAATCTACACCTGATAATTGTCGTTTTAGAACAGCAATATTCCCCACTGATCCCTTACAATACGTGTATGTGCCTGTCAAGGGTATAAACGCCCGAAATATCGATAATTCGGTTCCAGTCGTGCATCTGTGATCAAGTCGAAAACACGTAAATGTGCCATTAGTGTTAAAAACGCCGCAGCGTTACGCGCTTTATTTTAACTAAACACCAGTCAAGGCCCAGGGATACACAAAGCTGACGATCCAAAACTTGTCAAGTGTATTTGTGAGTGTGTATTAAACATTTTATACGGGAATGTCCCCTTGAAAAAAAGTGAAAAACTAAAGTTGAGAAAACACAGAAGTACATTACGAAAATTGGCTATACCGCGTGGTTCTTGAAAAAGTAAAAAAAGTTTTATCGCACAAAAAGGTGGATTTTTTACACTTTTGATAGCACCCATCATCGGCTCTCTCCTTTCAAACCTATTTTTATCATCATCGTAAATAATCCCATGGAACATGCTTGGAAAATGGTACTCATTCCTAGCGATCAACTATTACAACTCCAACAACTCAATTCAACAACGCAACATATTCCACAACAACAAAATGGTGTCCATAATATCAATTTTTCTCTACCATCCACTCAAACACCAGGTGATCCTCTTAGTAGATTGGATATGGAAATGAGTAAAATTTTAAACTCGTCATCATTGAAGGATAATCGTGAAAAATGGAAAATGTACCAACAAGTTTTGCAAAAATTTCTTTTTTTCGCCGAAGAATCGCGGAAGCCATCGCCAACAGACAAGAAAGAATCTAGTGATAAGACGATGGATACAGAGAAGGAGGAGGAGGAGGAGACAAATCATATAACCATAGATAGAACCCTGTCTATTCAAGATATTGTTTCATCAGTTCCAAAATCATACAAAATAAATGCAGCACTATTACTACAAAACTTACAAAAACCTGATGTAAAAAATAGACTGCATTCGGATAATAAATGTAATGTCTTTATTGACGGGCACCTGGTGGAAAATCCGAACATTTTTGAAATTATAAATGACGTACTGCGATATAGTAAGAGAACAGTTGTTCCTGGAAGACACCAGTTTGCCCATCTCCTTCATGAAATATCCATTCCGCGTGATCTAGTCGGGAATAATAAATATTTGAAAGCTTCAAAGATTTCGAGTTTTTCGGTAGACAAATCGTCAACTCCGCTTGAAGGAGAAAATCGGAGAAAAAAATCACAGGGTGAAAGATCAAATCTTTATGCATCTCTCTCAACAGAAGACGAAGACGGCGAGCAGTGGGGTAGTAGTAGTAGTAAGAGCAGGAAAGGAAACGAAACTCCAAACGATACACCACAACGTAATAATAAAACTCCTGTAAAGCCTTGGTTTACTCCGAAACTACGAAAATGAAGATATTGGAGAATTTATACTATGATCCGCAGCATCAGGCGGAATACTCTGGAATCAAAAAACTTGTAGGGGCTACAAGAAATGAAGTATCATGCAAAGAAGTTGTAAATTGGCTCAAAAGTCAAGATAGTTTTAATCTCCGTAGGCCAGTCAGAAGGCGTTTTAGAAGAGCTCACTACAACATTAATAATGTGGATGATCTATGGGAGGCTGATTTAGTGGATTTACAATCTTTAAAAACATACAACGATGATTATTAATATCTTTTGGTAATACTCGATGTGTTTAGCGAGCATGCATGGGTTGAACCACTGAAAAACAAGTCTGCGTTAGAGGTAAAGAATGCCTTTACCCGTGTTCTTGCC
>WSXT02133878.1:0-10637 GCA_011762715.2 Neuroterus valhalla
GAGGCAGTCTTCTTTCACAAGAAGTGGTAATCTAATTTCATTGATCATCTCTCATCGAAAAAAATTTTAACATAACCTCAAATTGTTCTAAAAATTTTTTTCTGTTTCAGAAACAATATCGACATTTCAAGCAAAAGCGCTAGCTAAAGAACAAATGCCAATCCTTCTACTAATTTTATTATAACTATTAAAAGCTAACAAAAAAAAATTGTCTGAATGTTGTGAATCCTTTTCAGAATCCAATTTTCCAACTTGGAAGCATGAAAATCCAACAAAAAACATTCAAATAGTTTAAAGTTGTTTTATAGATTCTTCAAGCTTTTTAAATTATAATTTTTCTCCGATATAAAAATTTTTACTTCCAACGATAAACCCTCACACAATCCGCAATTGTTCAAGTTTGTAATTTCTATTATTTTAAATAGAAAATATTTCTTTTGAATCAAATCGTTTTTGTTTATAACAATCGACTATTCAAAAGTTATGAACCTTTGAAATCTTATTATCTTCCTCAAAAAATCGTTTCAAATCTAAAAGATTACCAATAAGAAGTTCAATCTCTGATGAAAAACGAAACTGACGCTAACATAACCTAAAACTGTCACAAAATTTGTGAGGCTTTTTTTAAAACAACCTCTCAAATGAATTGAAAATAGCAATTCCCGACGGAAAACACAAGCAAATTATACAAAATTTTCATAAGATACTTATTTTACTTCTGGATTATCATTAGTTTTGTACGGAAATATCAGTTTTTTTATGTTATTTTATTCCTTATGTTTTTATTCTTCTTTTCGATGACCGAATCGCAGTTCTAGCGTGCCAGTATAACCTAAAATATGACGAGCATGGTAAATTTGAAATTTTGAAAACTAATCTGGGGAATTATGATCTTCTGAAAAACTAAAGAACTCAAAAAAATAAACATACTGCTTTCTAATATAAAACGAAAACATAACCCAAAACCGTAAAAAAGATGTTAATCTTCTTTGGAGTTTATCATTTTTTATATAAAAATACCAATTTCCGAAGAAAAACAAGAACAAATACAGAATTGACCGAAGACTTCGGATCTTGTCTGAATTGAACCGATTTTTGTTTGTACACAGCCGATCTTCGATGTACGATGCTAACTTAACCTAAAATTGTTTTAAAAAGTGATAAATATATGAAATACAATGCTACATATTTATGTTATAAATCATGTTCAAAATTATTATGAGTTTTGTTTAAAATACCAATTTTTTATGTAAAACGTCAACATAACCTTCAATTGTTTCAAGAATTATTTATTGAGTTTCAAAAAAAAATTTTCAATTTGGGACGGGAACCATGAATACAATCTGAAAGTTGTTGAATCTTGAGGATTTCATTATTCAGTAATCTAAAGTTGTTAAATATTATTTCATATACAGAAATACTAACGGTTCTCTGCGGAAAACATTGATATAACATTATAGAAAATTATTTGGAATCGTGAATCTTCTTTGAAATTGAATAATTTCTGTTTAGGAATCTAAACTTCTGGGTGAAAACTTGAACAATAAATTTAAATTATTGAAAGAGTTTCAATCTTTGGGATTCAACGTTTTTGGTTTGGAAACACCATATTTGATAGGCAACACCGACATAACCTAGAACTGTGGCAATTTTTTCAGATGAAAAGCTCTGGATGAATAAATAAGGAACATTAGGTTGTTAAATACTCTTTTCTATCCAATAATTTTGGATCTAAAATACTAAGGGGTTTCTGACGAAAAAAATTAATATAACATTATATGAAATAATTTGGAATTGTCAAATTTGTTTGAAATTGACAGTTTTTTGTTTGGAAATCTGAACTTCTGGGGAAAACGCTAAAAAAACAAAAAATTTGAATTATCGAGACAATTTTAATCGTTGGAATCCAACGATTTTTGATTGGAAACTCCATACTTGATAGACAACGCTAACATAACCTAGAATTGTCGAAAACTTTTTCAGGTTAGAGCTCTAAATGAAAAATTAAGGAACGTTCAGTTCTTAAATATTCTTTTATATCCAATAATTTTTAATCCGAAGTATTAACGGTTTTTGGCAAAAAACATTGATGTAACATTAAAGAGAATTATTTGGAACTGTCAATCTTCTTTGAAATGGAATGGTTATTGTTTGGATATCTGATCCTCTGGGGAAAAACGCTAAAAAACGAAATATCGAATTATCGAGAAAATTTCAACCGTTGGAATCCAACAATTTTTGTTTGAAAACTCAGTATTCTTCAGACAACCCTAACATAACCTGAAATTGGCGAAAAGTTTTTTATATAAAAGCTGTAAATAAATAATCAAGGAACCTCCAGTTGTTAAATATTAATTTATATCCAATATTTTTCGATCCAAAATACTAAGGGTTTCTGGCGAAAAACATCAATATAACATTATATGAAATAATTTGGAAGTGTCGAATTTGTTTGAAATTGAGAGTTTTTTGTTTGGAAATCTGAACTTCTGGGGAAAAACGCTAAAAAACCAAAAATTTGAATCATCGAGACAATTTCAATCGTTGGAATCCAACAACTTTTGTTTGGGAACTCCATATATTAGATAGAAAACGCTAACATAACCTGGAATTGTCGTACAGCTTTTGATGTTAAAGCTTGAAATAAATAATCAAGGAACCTAAAGTTGTTCAATATTTATTTAAATCCAATTATTTTATGGCAATTTTGGCAATTTTTTCAGGTTAAAGCTCTAAATAAATAATCAAGGAACCTTTAGTGGTTAAATATTATTTTTATATCCAATAATTTTTTATCCAAAACACGAAGGGTTTCTGGCGAAAAACATTAATACAACAGTATATCAAATAATGTGGAATGGCCGAATTCGTTCGAAATTGAGAGGTTTTTGTTTGGAAATCTGAACATTTGGGGAAAAACGCTAAAAACCAAAAATTTGAATTATTGAGACTAGTTCAATCGTTGGAATCCAACAATTTTTGGTTGGAAACTCCATACTTGATAGAAAACGCTAACATAACCTAGAATTGTCGTAAAGTTTCCCATATCAAAGTTCTAAATAAATAATCAAGGAACCTAAAGTTGTTTATTTACTTTTATATCCAATAGTTTTTATTCCGAAGTTTTACCAGTTTCCGGCTAATAACATTGATGTAACATTAAAGAGAATTGTTTGGAATAGTCATTCTTTTCGGAAATTGAATGTTTACTGTTTGGAAATCTGAACTTCTGGGGAAAAACGTTAAAAAACAAAATTTCGAATTATCAAGTCGATTCCAATCGTTGGAATCCAACAATTTTTGTTTTGGAACTCCATATATTTGATAGACAACGCTAACATAACCTAGAATTGTCGAAAAGTGTCTCATGGTCAAGCTCTGAATAATTAATCAAGGAACCTAAAAATGTTCAATATTCTTTCACATCCAATAATTTTTCATCCAACATACTTAGGGTTTGCGGCGGAAAACATTATTATATCATTGCATAAAATAATTTAGAATTGTCGAAATAGTTTGTAATTGAAAGCTTTTTGTTTTGAAATCTGAACTTCTGGGGAAAAACGCTAAAAACGAAAAATTTGAATTCTTGACACAATTTCAATCGTTGAAATCCAACGATTTTTGTTTGGAAATTCTATATAGTAAAGACAACGATAACATAACCTAGAATTGTCGTACAGTTTTTGAGGTCAAAGATCGAAATAAATAATTAAGGAACCTAAAGTTATTCAACATTTATTCATATCCAATAATTTTCTATCAATATCACTAAGGGTTTTCGGCGAAAAACATTAATATAACATTATATGTTTTCAGCGAAAATAACTACAAAAAAACATGAATTTCATTGGAGAGATTTATTTATTTGAGACAAACATACGTCTTTCTGCAGAAATAAAATTTTTGAATGAGATGTTATTGGAGGAAAGTTTAATTGAAAAAAAATGATAATTTATGATAATTCCACCATAATTTTTAACAACTTTTCAAAAATTTGTTTCTTTTTAAATTTCAGGAATAAACAATTTCTCGTTTTTTTAACAAAAGATATCTTATGCAACAGTCGCGAAAAGTAGAGAGTTTATATTTTTGTGACGTTTGCAGCACTCGTCATCGACTTTTCTGCCGCTCGCTTCCGACTCATTTTCGGCTCGCCTTCAACTCGCCGTCAGCTCATTCCGCAAAAATACACACTGGCCTGGAAATGTCTACTTTTCGCACTTATCGTACATTTTACTCTCACTGAAAGTGAATTTTGTTTATAATTATTATTTATTTCTCAAAATTCATATTAAACTTTTTCTTATTGCGAATTGAATTCAGAACCGATTCGCGATTTCACCTCAGGGGAGAGATTGGTTTTCATAATCAACGAACATCCATTTTTTCTTTCTTTTCTCATTATCTAATTCGATCATTGTGTTAACAAGGAACGCACAAGATTTCACTTTCTGTACGCTACGTAACGTAATCAAGCCTTGGAGCGTGTAGGCAAAATATCTTTGGTAAAGGATAACTCAATCGTTGAAAAATTAATTTTTTATTTTATTTTAATTTATAATAGAATACTTCCTCGTCGAATGTTTAATAAAATAATAATTTCTATTGGAGTTGGTCGAGCATAGAGAAAGTCGGACTATCGCAATTAGACCGATTAAAATCGAGCATGAGTCGATTACTGGAATCATTTATGAATGGAAAAAGTTGCGCTTTTACTTTTCCAATGGACCATCAATTCAAGACGAGATGCCTCATTAATGAGGGAGAAATTAACTGAGAATAGTTAGCAGAAAGAAGTATGAAATTGCAGGAGTTGTCTCTCAGTAATTTGTATCAACTTTTGCAAGATCATTCGGTTGAATTATTAAATTGATAATAGATTGAGAACTGCAGCTCTTTATTATAAAAAAATTCATGATTTATAAATCACTGGAGTTGAGGAGCGTTGAGAACGGGTAGTACTTGGATGGGTGACCGCTTGGGAATACCGCATGCTATTGGCATACATTTTTTGATCGTATTATCGTTTTTGTCAAAAATTGGAATTTTCATTTGTAAATCAATTAATTTCGATAATTTTAGGTTCTGTTGTTCTTTCACATCAAGAAATTAATATTTTCGGATGAGAATTGTTATTGTTATTTAGAAGGAAATCCAGAATCTTTTAAAAATGTTCGATTCTATGTTAGTGTTTTTCGTCAGGAATTGCTATTTTTTCTTTTTTTGCTTTGGATTGGAATTCAAAGAAGATTAACAAATTTGCGACAATTTAAGGTTATGTTGGCGTCTTTTACCAGAAATTGAAATTTTGAAAGAGAAATCGTTGAATTAAAAAGATTTAAATTTTGTCAACAATAATTTACATTTTTCAGTATCATCGCGCGTTTTTTAACCGGAAATTTACATTTTTAAACAAAAAATATTTAATAAGGAAGCAGATTTGCGACTTTTAGGAATTCTTTGTACTTGAGTTATATCAATAATGCTCGACGTGAATCATTTGTATTTTTGATAACAAAGTTTTAGATATAAAAAAAAATTTACGGTTATTGAACAACTTCAGTTTATTGAGCAAAAAAATTCACAAGATTCAAAGAGTTTTTATAGTATTGTTTTTCGTCGAGAATCAGGAATTTTATCTGAAAATTATCAGATATTGATATATTTCAAAAGATATTAAAAATCTTGTACAAATTTTGCATAGTGTGCTGATTCTTTTAGTCAGAAATTGCTATTTCTAATTATAAAAAATTAAATTTCAATATGGACACACAACTTTCGACAATTTCAGGTTATGTTAGCGTCTCTTACTGCAAATGGACATTCTCAGAGGAAAATCATTAGGTTGTGGATTTTGGATGCCCTAATAACTTTTTTTCCGATATTGTTGATAATTTGGAATAAGAATTGTTGAATACAGAGAGAATCCCACCGTAATTGTTCAACAACTTCAGGGTAACAAGTGGTAAAATTCAGAAGATTAAAAACTTCTGAATTGTATTAGTGTTTATCGTCGTAAACCGAAGTTTTATTATGAACTTATTGCATCCTAAATAAGATTGTTAATTTCCAACAATTCTAGGTTATGTTGACATTTCACATGAAACACGGATATTTTTGAACGAAATTGAAAAAATTCATACAAGATTCAGAATCTTACACAAATTTTGCATTATATACTCGACTGTTTTGCGTCCAGAACTGCTATTAAAAAAAAAAAAGAATTGCATTTCAACAAAGATCCACAAATCTTCGACGATTGCAGGTTATGTGAGCGTCTTTTTCTGCAGATGGTAATTTTCAAAGAAAAAAAAAAAAAAACATTGTACTATGGATTTCGGCAGCTATAATCATTTTTTCGACGTTAATGATGAGTATTTCAGATAACAAATTTTAAATATAAGAAAAATTAACGATTATTAAACAACTTTAGCTCATTAAGTAATAACATCCACAAGATTAAAAATCTTGTACAAATGTTGCATTGTGTGCTTATGTTTTTTCGCCGGAAATTGCTATTTTTAATTATAAAAAATTACATTCCAACGAAGATACACAATTTTTCGACAATTTCAGGTTATGTTAGCGTTTCTTACTGCAAATCGACATTCTCAGAGGGAAATCATTAAACTGGAGGCTTATTATGAATTCATTTCATACGGAATGAGATTTTTTATTTTTAACGATTGTAGGTTATGTTGACATTTTGCATGGAAAAATGGATATTTTCGAACAAAAGTCATTTTAAATTCAAATAAGATTCAGAATCTTACACAAATTTTGCATCATATACTTGATTGTTTTCCGCCCAAAACTGCTTTTTTCATTTAAAAGAATACTTTCCGACATTTGCAGGTTATGTTAGCGCCTCTTCCTGCGAATTGACATTCTCAAACGAAGATCATTCGATGATGGATTTTTGATGTTCAAATAATATACTCTAGCGGAAATCGTTCATATTTTGAATTGGGAATTATTGGATATAAGAAAAAATTTTAGTTATTTAACAGCTTTGGGTTAAAGACTAATAAACATTAGAAGGTTTAATAATAACTTCTGGGTCGTATTAGTTTTTATCGTCCTAAACTGGGAACTTCATTTCGAATTCATTGCATTTCAAATAAGACTCCTAATTTCCAACAATTCTAGGTTATACTGAAGTTTCACATCCGAAACTTGATATTTTCAAACAAAAATCATTATAACTTTAAACTAAATTCAGAAAATTAAAAAAAAAAAAACTATATTGAATATACTTGAGTGTTTTCTGTCTGAAACTGCTATTTTCTATCTAAAAGAATTACGTTTCAAAGACGATACGCAACTTTTCGACAATTGCAGGTTATGTTTGCGTCTTTGACTTCAAATTGATATTCTAAATAAAAATCATTATATCTTGAATTCTGGATGATATTATTATATTCTTTGTCGGAAATTGCTCGTATTTTGGATCAAGAATTAGGAATTATCAATAAATATATACAATATATAATATTTTGAGGTTTACATAGAAAAATTGATATGTTCTAACAAAGATAATTATAACGTCAAACAAGATTTGGAATCTTACACAAATTTTGCATGATGCTAGTATTTTTTATCAAAAATTGCTTTTTTCAAATATTGTTTATTACTTTTCAATGCAATCATTTTGTTCGTTATAATATATATTAGGGAAGGATAATAGAAAATAAAAATACGTACAATATTCTTGATGATTGAAATAAAAACTGATATCTCATTTTCAGTATTGAAATTGTTATGTTCAAATTATATATTATTATATATGTTATATTATTATATATTATTGTTCAAATTTAAAAAATATTTTTTGGAATCTTATGATTTTTCATTAGCAATATCATTCCAGACAATATGCGATAACATAAGAACAACAAAAATGTTTTTGTTAGAATTATCGATTCCCGGTGAGAAACTCCAGCATAACCTAAAATTGTCAAAAAGTCGTGAATCTTCTTAAAATATGATTTTTTAAATATAGAAAAACCCATTTCTGATGAAAAATACCAATTTTAGGGAAAACACTAACGCGAGCAGAAAAAAATCGAAAATTTTCGACAAAGTTTAAAATATTGTCAAAATTGGAAGCTAACATAACCTATAATTGACATTTTCTTCCAAACTGGACATAGTGATTACCGGAATGAAACACTGATGTGCAAAAGAAAATTTGTCATATAATTGTAAGTCTTGTTAAAAATAATAATCATGATTGAATAAAAATAAAAATTTTATGATGTTAAACGTCAACAGGACATGATATTTTCAAAAAAAATTTATTCTTCTTCGAAATCTGATGATTTTCTAAAAAAATTTCAAATTTTGTTTTTTTTTTACAAAAAACACTAATTCATTCATCTATTTGAATATTTTCTTTAAATAATGAAATTTGCAATACTGAACAACTTTAGGATTGCATTATTATTATTATTATTATTATTATTATTATTATTATAAATATGTATGCATAACAATAATACAATACATAAGTTTTTATATTATTCAATACCTCAAAGTTGTTGGATAATTGTAAATATTGTTTTATATTTAGTAATTATAAATCCAAAATATCAACCTTTCCCGTCGAATACCATTGTTTAAAATTGTGGAGAATCATTCATATTGTTGAAAAACGACGCTAACATAACCTAAAATTGTTAACGGTTTCTGACAAAAAAATTAATATAACATTATTGAGAATTTTTATAATTGTGGATCGTTTTGGAAATTAGATGATTTTGGTTCAAAAGTATGAATTTCCAATGAAATAATAAGCCAAAAAATTTTAACTATTGTGAAAATTCAAATTTTTTAAATCTCAGAGTTTTTGATAAAAAAATCGCATAACCTCAAATTGTTGACAATTGAGAATCGTGTATGATTTTACCTACTTAGAATTATCAAGTCAAAATTTAGTATAAAAAATGATTGACTCAAGGTATGAAATAACTTCGAGTAACAAAAAGCCAATGAGATTATTTACAATCATGTAATTTGTTACTATTTTTCAATGCGTAACCTGTAGTGAGTAATATTCTATATCGTACTGAGTACTTTATATTTTACAACAGTAGATTGCAAGTTGCACATTGTATATTCTGTGTTTTGAATTGGTAATTGTGAATCATGAATTGGGAATTGTAACTTGAGAATCGTAAATTGTAAATTGTACATAGGCAATATTGTAAATTACAATTTGTGAACTGTAAATAGTGCACTGTGAATTGTTATTTGCACATTCATTGAAAATTATTTACTCTCTAATGTACACCATACCATTTAAATAAATTCCGTATAATTTAATAATATAAGTAAAGGTAAATAAAAATGTTAAATCTCACCCTTTATCCAAATAAAATATCTCCTTCTTATCCCAGTAGATATAATTATAATTCGGTAAAATCCATTCAGCACTGACCACTGAACTGAGATCAAAACTTTTTATCAAATTATGTATAAAATTCAATATTCTTATAAATAATATTACTAGTATTCAATATTTATTTAATAATACATTCATCTAATAATATTCTTTTATTTATTTATATTTTTTTGTAACTCTTAAATGCTAGTTCACCGAGACTATTCAGAACAAAAATTACACTCATCATAATTTTTGAATGACGTAACCGATTTTTCCGAAATTGATTCGAATATTTTAAAGAAACGCGACGCGTCGAATAAGCGACTCGACTCTACGGTCGAGATCGTGAGACTAACCGGACTAACCTTACGAACCACTCTGGTGTAGACGCGGGGCCCACAGAGGCCCATTCTCCCCACTTTGTTTGGCGAACTAATACGTAAACGACAAACGTGAACTGTATCGGCCTCGCAGAGACTGACAGAATCCATCTCTACTGCGTTTTCTGCCTTTCAATTATTTACGTTAAGGACTTCCGTTTTTCCGTACCTTTTTATCGGTAGCGGCTTCCACAGTGCCGCACGAAAAGGTGTTTATAACGATTGATACGCATTGACAGCCTGAAAAGTCACCGGTCCTCGCAATCGGTACACTGATAGATTCTGGTGTACCGCGCGCGAGGAAGTGAACTTAACGCTTCACCTCCTTCGAGCTCACTCTAAACACTTTACTAACCTGCCCTTCTTAGGGCAAACCTTAAATCAAGCGCTTCCGAGGCAGCGATGCCTCCTAAGGAAGAACTAGGGCGTAGTACGCCAAACCCATCAACTTCGCGAGACTTTATTCCCGAAATTATGGATGCCGACGATGGCTTCACCGTCGTGGCATCAAAAAAACGCAGGCTAAAATCAAAAACGGGTTCAATTTCCGATTACAGCTCCGATTCAGAAGGCAGCATTGACTCCGCTCCCTCAAAAAATAATAAAAAATCAAGAGCATCAGGCTCAAGCCCTAATATCTTTAATTTAACCTCACGCGTCGCGACGGCTCCGGGTAAAATCCCACCAATAAACGTGATCGTAGATGAAATCGAACATCCCTACACACTCTTACACAATGTCCTTAAAACTTCCGCTGAATTTAAACCTGTGGTTTACAGCATAGGGTCCGGCATCTATTCCGTTCGCGTCACCTACATAGAAGATTACCGGAAAATCATCGACAACCTCGAAAAAAAGGGCTTCGAGTA
>WSXT02133889.1:0-10637 GCA_011762715.2 Neuroterus valhalla
GAGGTCAGTTTCTACACAAATCTAATACCTTCTTTGATGAGAATGTAAAAAATACCATTTTCCAGCTAAACAATAAGAGACAAGAAAAAATATAGAATAGAAAAATTGTTGATATTGGAAAGGCCTTCAAGTTCTATTTGAATTATTCTTCAATAAGACGTATATTTTCTGTTTGAATCGTGACAACGCTTTTTAAACAATGAAAAATTCAATTTGCTAGCAAAACTATGCGAGATGTAAATATCGGTGGCGAGTATTGTAACGAGAATGTGTTCCTTAAGGCCTTCAGTAAAATAAATTTTTTTTAAATTTTCATCAAAAATAAGAACAAATCTGCGCGCTGTGCGGGCACATCCTCATGGCGCACTACGCGCGCGGCTCACAAGTTTGAGCGCGCCTCATTCGTATCTCGCGCTACGCGCTTGGTATATTTCTCACGTTGCGCTTCGCGCTCAGCTGCTTGTGTGCTTGATTCAGTTTATAGTGTAATGCATACAAAGAGTTGCAAATATTGCAAAACTGTTGAAAACCTCTACTTCTATAAAGATTATAAATTTTTTATTTTTTTTATTTTTGCTGACAATTTTTATTAAATTAATTTTACTTAAGGCTCTACTGGCCTCAAGCCCTTGAGGCCATGTTAAACATGGGTCACGTGACCCAAATTATCGATTTTTTTTGCAACAACTCACGTCCGCACTGATATAGATATCGAGTTGATTTTTTGGGGAAAGTCTTAGGAAACAATAAACTACGTTTATATACAGCATTTGGTTCGATATTTATTTCGGTGTAGACGTGAGTTGTTGCAAAAAAAATTTGTCGGTAAGGTAGGAATCGGATAAGTTTAACATGGCCTTAAGGAACACATTCTCATTACAATACTCGTAACGTCTCGCATAGTTTGGCTAGCAAATTGAATTTTTCATTTTTAAAATGCGTTGTCACAATTACAACAGAAAATATATGTCTTATTGAAAAATAGTTCATACAAAACTTGAAGCATTTTTCAAGATAAACAATTTTTTTATTCAATATTTCTTCCTGTCCCTTACAACTTGGCTGGAGAATGGTATTTTTTTTTATTTTTGCGATTGCAATTCCTAATTTCCAGGAACTTCAGATATCAACTTGATTGTTGGACGTTAATTAGAAATTTCAGTTAATATTGTTGGTATAAATATTTAATAAAAAATTGTAGTTGTTTTCCATTCTTGATTTTTTCTTCCCTCAACTACGGTAGAATGGTTAGGTTCTTACTAATTTTAGTAAAGTATACACGCAAATGTAACTACACTTGTTCATGGCCATAAACAAAAATTTTATGGACCCTAAGTAAGAACTTTGAGTGTAGCAATGTGCCCCGTTTGATTGTATTTTTCTAGAGAACGTTTTTTTGTCAATTTGTGCTCTTAGCCTTTTTACGTATCTCAAAATTTGGTTAATTTTCGAGTTTTCACCCATTTTTTCCCAGATTTAGAAAAATCGGAGAACCTTCCATAATGAGAAAGAAAAATTGAAATATACACATTACTTGAAAATCGCTGGGGATGTAAAAAAATACCATTCTTTTTTCAAGACGAATTAAAAAATATTGTAAGTTTATTTCATCCTAAAAGTTTGATAAGGTCAAAAAGGACACATATACGAAGTTCCATGCTTCCTTATCAATTTGAGCCTTTCTTATGTGTACTGCATCCAATAATCAAGCTAGAATATGTATCGATTCAAAATTAATTATACTTCTTCGATTAGTGACGATTTCGAATCTCAACATTTTTGATTTTCGACTCACCCTTCTCTGTATGTATATTCAATTTTTTTTTATATATACAGAATACATAAGTTTGTGAGAGAATAGAAAAAAAGAAAAAACACGAATTATATCCCTTGGACTGAGAATCATATATGAAACTGAATCTAAAAAACACTTCTGTCGATCTTTATCAACTCTCCTGCGCTTAGCATGCACGTTACCAAGTCCACTGCACTCTTATTCGTCACTAAGCATTAATCGTTCTCTCCTATAGATACCTTGGACCTCGAAGTCATAACTCGAGCCAATCTTCTGCCTATAAGTCTTACATGCTTCCTTGCGTTGAGAGTTTTCCATGTATCCACGTATGTCGACACAAAAACTCGTTGGTAGTGGTCAGAAAGTGGCCTCCCTTTTCACGTGTCTCCACCTCGACCTGCTAGGTGGTAGGAGACCTCAATGTACAGTCGCGTCTCGTCAGTCGTGGAACTTGCATCGCTTGAAACGCACCTTTCAATATTGTGTCCTCAACTTCCAATTTTCGAAATAACCTCTTTTCGGAAATTCGTGTCTTATTACACTCTTCGTGCTTCTGCACCTCTGAAGAATTCATCAAATCTGGCCGAGAGACTCTCTTCAAAAAGTAAGCCATTTCTCATTTCTATTCAAATATTCCATTTTTCGAGAATTTTATTCTGAATTATATCTACTGTTACCAATTTCAATACTTGGTCTATTTTCAGTCGCAGTTTTCACTAACATTTTTCCCTCGCAGTTTTTACTCGCAGTTATAGAATTTACATTTTAATATAAAATTTTAATACAGAGTTTTATTTATTCAAATTTATTATAACCAATAGATCAAGCCAGGTTGTTATCATCATCGATAGATATTTTGTTTAAGAACAATTACATCATTTCGGGGTTTAATTTACGATTAGAAAGATTGCTGAAACAATTACAATTCCACTCTTGTTGATTAACCGGGAAAAAGCACGTGATGCAAAAAAGAAGTTCCGTCCTTGTCGGCAGCTCGTGCGGGGGAGTAGGTGTTATTGCTGAAAAGGAAAGTGCAACCGCAGACGAGACTTTATCATTGAACGAATCTGACACGCTATTATACTTTATTTTCAATGAAAAATCATATAATTGAAATGATTCATACCCCGCAAAACAAGCCTGGTTATATTACTAAATGCAGTAATGAAACGCTAAATATCACTAACAACCGTGAAACTTATCTGTCGATTCTAGAATTCAGTTTCCCAGTATATGCACTCATTCTTTTAAAAAAAGTAGAAGTCGCAAAAAAACATGACTTTTCGAGATAAAAATAACCGCCTTTTTTATAGGTGAGTACGAACAAACAGTTTTACTGCCTGAGTTTTAAAATCTGAGAAAAATTTTTAAAAAAAGTAATTCGATTCGATATTACAGTAAATCAGTTGGGATTCAAGGTAAATTATTAGAAAATAGTCAGTGATTGTTGCTACTTCAGGATTTGAAAATTCTCTATTCAATTTTTATTATTTTTGTTTGATTTATTGATTGATTATTTCAATTGATATTCGACGTTTAGATTCCAAAAGAATATTGAAAATTGATTAAATTTGTAATTTTCCGCCAAATGGTCATCAACCTAATTGTAATCGAGATTGTAATTTTACTCTGGGATGTGGGGTGATGCAGAGGAGCGATAAAGGCTTATCGAAGTAGGACTAACGCGTGTCAGTATGTTGTAACAAAAGCACCAACAAACCCTATAAGCAGTTTCTCGGACTATATCGTTTACAGATTGTGCGAATTTAACGAGTTTGTCTCAAGTATATTCTTGGTTGAGACGCGTTTAACAATAAAAGAATTGTGAAGATTGTAAGATTTCTGCGATACGTATACGAGTGTCAATCGTAAACAGCGACGTAATCATCTTCCGCAATGACTTACGGATTATTGCAGAGAAGTACATAAATTTTGCATGCTTGCAGTAATGGTCTTGAGGAAAACCTCTTTGAAATGTTTGTCGAAATTTCTTGGCCGAGGAATACCTTTTTTCATTTTTTGAATCGGACACTTGCGCTTTTGTTGAATGCAACCAGGATAAATTGTTTAGCTGTTTACGAAAATCTTGTAGATTACACTGGTATGCTTAAGTGTATTGTGAACTCCAAACACAGGAGTTGTTCTTTAGTAAGATTTGTTAACAAATTATATAATAATTTTTCCGCTTTCGTTGGTATCCAAACGATATTAAGATGGTTTTCGTGCCAAAAATCAGGTCTCAAGAAACAAAAACTTTTCTATGATTCTAAGATAATCGAAATGTTATCAGCCATCGCTTATGAGAAAAAAGACATTAGATTTTGTTTGATAATTTCGAAATTTACGAAGAATAATAATCTGAAGAAAATTTTTGTAATTGAATTTATTCTTATTGATGCTTCTTACCAACTTTTTGAAAATGATGGAAATTGATTTCATCATGGATTGTCTTCTCGGAGGAAATATTCCCAACGACTATACTCTTTCCAATTTGGAAAGTAAGTAAATAATCTACAAATACAGCCAAAGAAAAATCCAATTCTCAAATGGAAAGCAGCAGGGCTGTAGAAAATGTTAAAAAAAAAACGCTGCATTCGAAGAAATACAATAATTTTTGTTTGAATTAGGTAGAAGCAACCGTAAGAAAAGATCCGATTGCAAAAAATACTTTTAAAGTAGATTTAGTTTGCAAGTTTTGAATTTTTTCTTAAAAAATAATGTTTTCTATTTGAAATTACATCATCAGTCATATCTTGATTCTCAAAATCATAGAAAGACTATTTGTTCCAGAGATCTGATTTTTGGCACAACTACCTTCAATGCTGCGTCGAGTTTATTAAAGTTCAAATGATTTTATCGATTTTGTATGAAGCTTCTCTGTCAAACTTACCGTATTTCATTATCTACTGTTCTTATTATCTGACGAACTTATATTTATCTTTCGATATTGATGAGCTCATTTCAGATTCAAAATTATATATAATTTTTTTGAACCATAAACGAGAGATTTATAACATCATTGAATTTCGAATCTCACCAAAACCTAAAAAATTATTCTTAAATTATAGAATTATACATAATAAAAATTGTAACTCTTGTTATAGATTGATTTTGTTACATCATAAATTTGGTATATTTTTTGTCTCGTACGAGATCCTATTTTTCTTCAAACAAACCTGTTTTAAGATGAAGAAATATTATGAAATTTTAGTCTGAAATTAACCTCGAAATCATTGAAAAATGAAATAATAATAATAATTGAATGAAATTGTGTAATTAGCAACATGTATAATATATCTGGTTACAACATTGCAATCGACTTCCTTTACTGTTGAAGATTCATTTCTCTGGTACAAGTAGTTGTCTTTGCTTTTTTAATTTTTTTAACACGATTTTTAGCTTCAGGATCATTTTATTCTCATTTGCCTTTAAAATGCTTTGGAAATTCTCTTTCAAGTTAGTACAAGAACATTGAAATTTTTTTGGATTAAATGTTAAATTTTCTATTCTGTTGCACTGAGAGAAACAAATTTGACATACATATTGATCAAAATGCACTCTTTGTTTGAACAGAGAGTGCACTTTGATATTGACGAAATTTTTTTATATTTTCATAATTTCGCTTTTTCTGTTAAATTTGTCTGAATTTCAATTATATAATCTGAAAAATTTGTTAAAATAACAAGATTTGATATTACTTGCATTCCAAATCAAATCGTCTTATTTGGTGAAAATTCAAGTATTTAGTTGAACATTCATTTTTGAATTTGAAATTAAACTATTTTTTTTAGAATTTAGGTATTCAGTGGCAGATTTGACTTTTTTGTAGAAAATTAATCTTTATGGGTAAAAATTAATCTTTTTCGCATAAAATACATGTTTGGTTAAAAATTATTTTCTTCGACTAAAAATTTAACTGTTTCATTTTTAGTAAAAAATTAATCTTTTCAAAATTGAACCATTTGGATAAAAATTTCTCGTTTTGAATAGAAAATTCAATTAATTTGCGTGAGATTCACATATTCTGTTGAAAAATCGATTTTTTGATAGAAAATTATCTTTTTCTTCGAAAGTTAATTTTATTGTTTATCAATTGAATGTTTAAGCCAACATTGATATATCATTATTTTCATGGTTCGAAATTCAGCCATTCTGCTGAAAAATGGTGTTTTGGTTGAAATTTATTATTTAGTGAAAAATTCAACTATTCTTGTTGAAGTTCCGTCATTTCAGTTAAAAATTCGTCTTTCTGGTTTGAAATTCAACTACTTCAGTTAAACATATACAATTCTCTTTGAAAATGTAACAATTTGTTCGAAAGTTAGTTTTTTTTTGTTATTAGTAATTTCCATAACTAAAAATTTTAATTATTTTAATTAAGAATTTCATAGTTGTGGTTGAAAGTTCATGTGTATGGTTAAAAACCAATTTTTCTGAATTGAAAATTTGAGCCCGTATTTAAATTTTTATTGACAATTTATCCTCGTTAGTAAAACTTGATTTATCTGTTTTAGAATGTAACTTTTTCAGTAAAAGATTCTTTATTTTAGTCGAAAACACTTATTTTCGGTTTGAAAATGATATTCAAGTAAAAATGATACTATTCCATTTTGGTTGGAAATTATTATTTTCATAATTCGAAATTCAATCATTTTTTGAAGAATTGTTTATTTCGGTTGAAATTTAATTTTTTGTACAAAAATTCAACTATTCTTGTTGAAGGTCCATCATTTCAGTTGGAAATTATTATTTTCATAATTCGAAATTCAACCATTTTGTTGAAGAATTGTTTATTTCGGTTGAAATTTAATTTTTGGTAGAAAAATTCAACTATTCTTGTTAAAGGTCCATCATTTTAGTTTGGAATTCGTCTTTCTGGTTTGAAATTCAACTACTTCAGTCAAACATTTAAAATTTTCTTTGAAAATTCGTCGTTTGGTTTGAAAATGTAACAATTTGTTTGAAAGTAATTTTTTTTTTTTCATTATAAGTAATTTCCATAACTCGAAATTTAACTTATTCCAATTGGAAATTCCATAGTTGTGGTCAAAAATTAATTTGTTTGGTATAATCATTTTTTCTGCTTAAAAAATTTGAGCATGTATTTAAATTTCGATTGCCAATTTATCTTCTCTAGTAAAACTTGATTTATCCGTATTAGAGTGTAACTTTTTTATTTAAAGATTCTTTTTTTTTAAGTCGAAAACTCTTATTTTCGGTTTGAAAATGGTTTTTCAAACTAAAAATGATACTATTCCATTTTGGTTGACCTTAATTTTTCAATAAAAAATTCAACTGTTCTTTTTGAAGGTCCATCATTTCAGTTAAAAATTCGTCTTTCTGGTTTGAAATTCAACTACTTCATTTAAACATTTACAATTTTCTTTGGGAATTCGTGATTTTCTTAGGTTAAAACTCGGGTTAAAAGTTTATTTGTATGTTTGAAAATCTATTTTTCTGAATTGAAAATTTGAGCATGCATTCAAATTTTTATTGACAATTCATCTTCTTTAGTTAAATTTGATTTATATGTCTTACGACGTTATTTTTTTAGCTAAAGATTCTTTGTTTTAGTCGAAAACTCTCATTTTTGGTTTGAGATTGGTTATTCAAATAAAAATGATACTTTTCCATTTTCGGTTGAAAACCATTATTTTTCAGTTCGAAATTCAAAATGTTTTTTAGAACATTGTATTTTTTGACAGGAAATCAATCTTTGTACCTGAAACTCAATCTTTTCGTTTGAATATTCACCTTCATGGTTGAAAATTGAAATGCTTCAGTTGAATATTTATCATTTTGTTTGAAAATGCATCGTGTTGGTTTGAAATTTTACTGATTTAGTTGAAGATTCATCAATTTATTTTGAAATTGAAATGTTCCAATTTTTGTGAAAAAATGACTGTTTGTGTGAGAAATTGGAGTTTTTTTTTCAAATTAATTTATTTTTCAACGTCAAATCTGTTTTGTTCAAGGATATTATTAATAAACGTCATGAAAAAATGAAATGTTTGCGTTTTGCGACAAATATGAATATATTACTTCTAGTTAACCGAGAAAATTGGAAATCTTGAATTCCCAAAAAAGTATTTCAGGTCCAAAACGAAACATGTTAAATAATATCGATGTATAATAAATAAAATAGTAAATATGGTTCGTAGCTGTATATCCGAGTCAATAATCCGATATAAATTAATCATCGAACTAATATAAAGTGCTAGGACTTTAATTAAATGTTCGCTCTGCCAATAGCGACTCCATTGTCGATTTGTCGCCAGGCTGAAAGAAAATCGATCCGGTGTTTATTCAACCTGGACGTTAATCCTTTTGCGAGTGTTTTGCCCCTGCAATGTCGCACCAGACGTACAACATCAGGTTGTGCGATAATGAGAACGACTCTGTACAGTGCAAAGCATAAAAGTGCAAGACGCATGCCTTGAGGATGTGAAATACTCGCGTCGGCATTTGAAATTGAAGCGGGTCAAGTAGACGCCAAAGCCGTTTACTTATTTCTATATCCAAGAAGGTCGAAACTATTTTCTGCTGATCGAAAGTCATTCCATAAAAAGGAAATTGGGGGAGACGTTACGTATATACATACATGATATGTATATATGGTGATTGGTGACATTGAATCTTGATTGTTACGGATGCATGATCACGTGATTCATGTAAAAGAAGGAGAAAAACCATTTTTCTTTTCTTTAATTTTAATGAACACGCATCTATTGTTTGGCTTTTTTAGGCATTAACAATAGTTTCGTAATCTACCGATGGCAAAATTATTTTTAGAAATCCTGTTTGTTTCCGTGCAAAAGAGATATTCCATAATTCATGAGACTCATTCTTAGAAAAACTTTAAGATTTTAACTATTTTCCATTTCAAAACTTGGTTCATTGTATTGTACATTCAGAGATTGAATAAAATTATTCAATTTCTACGTTATTTTCATGCACTGTTTTATTTTCTAATAATCGGATGCTTTAAAATGCAATTTTGAAATCTCAATTCAGATGAATAGTTTACACAACTTTCTCAGCAGTGGATCCTGGTTATGGATCCAGGCAGTATCATAAAAATAAAATCTGTCCGCTGCGCGGGCACATTTTCATCGCGCGCGACTCACTTCGCTCGCAAGTTTGAGCGCGCCTACGGCGCGCATCTTTCGGATCTCGCGCTTCGCGCTCGATGGTAATCTCACCTCACGCTCCGCGCTCGGCCGTTGTACCTGCCTAGAGTTGTATATAAAACTTGTGAAACTCAAAAGCGAAATGTCGACTACTTTAATTTGATGAGTATGAATTCTCTTTTATTAAAGCTTCTCCGGCTTTAACGAATACATTCTCATCACGTGTCTCATGCTGCGCACTCGATCATAGTTTGTCCAAAACGGTGGAGAAGTTTTGTTGCCAAATTTTTCTCACATGTTGTGTAGTTTTTATAGAAATTCAATTTTTTAATTTTTAATTTTATTTTCTACGATTGAAAAAAACTACGCGTCCAATCGCAAAAATTGTTACAAATTTACATATATTTTTCGGGTGAACAACTTTTCTCTATCAATCTTCTGTGTTAGCCTTAGTCATTTATTCAAAAATTTTATTATTTCATTTTTATAGTTATTTTTCCTTATTGAAATGAAAACTATATATCCTGTTAAAGAAGTTGATAACACATTTAAAGATATTTTCCTGGTAAAGAACTTGTGCCTATTTGATTTTTCCTAAGCTTGTGTCAATTGTCCAAAAGTTAGTTTTTTTCATTTTTTATATGCTTTTTTATAAATGAAGCAAGAACTATACTTGTCCTATCAAAAAGTTGATTGGACCAAATTTGTAGATCTTTTTTTGGTGCACAAGTTTAGTTCATTTATATTATTCCGTACCTTGCATAGTTTGACCAAAATATTCTTCATTATTTTTTGTGCGCCCTAAATTTGAATTTTCGATTTTTTGAAAAAATTCAAAAAGTTGTATTCATGATCTTGCAGGGCTCCCAAGAAGAAAAATTTTTTCTATCTGACTTTCTTTTCAATCTTGCGTTATTTGGCTAAAAATTCTCATTTTCATTTATATTTTAAAATTTTGAAAATACCATAACTCTGACAATTTTGTTTTTATCGAAAAAATTATTGTGATTGATTGTTTCACTTTTTTCGTGCTACAAGAAATGGTACCTACTTATAATTTTTAAGTTTCAAGAAAAGTCTAAAAAAATTTTCAAAATGCTCCTCCTCTTCTATTTTTGATCCAAAATAGCTAGGTAACGAAATCGACTTGTCTTTTTAGTCCCTCAAAATGGGTGCCAAAGCACGATCAAATATGATCATTCTTTCGAAAGTTATCAAGTTCACAGATTATATTTCATTATTTTTTGTACGATCAAAATTGGAATTTTCGATTTTTTGAGAAAATTCAAAAAATTGTATTCACGATCCTGTAGGGCTCCCAAGAAGAAATTTATTTTTTTTCTGAGTTTATCTTCAATCTTGCGTTATTTGGCTGAAAATTTTCATTTTCTTCAATATTTTTGAATTTTGGAAATACCATAACTTTGATATTTTTGTTTTTATCGAAAAAGATGATAAAGATAATCTGTTACACTTTTTACGTGCTACAAGAAATTATATCTACTTGCAATTGTTGAGTCTTGAAAAAAAAAGTCTAAAAAAATTTTCAAAATGCTCCCCCTCTTCCATTTTTGATCCAAAATAACTGGCTAACGAACTCGACTTGCATTTTTGGTACCTCAAAATGGGTGCCATAGCACGATCGAATATGATCATTCTTTCGAAAGTTATCGAGTTCACAGATTATTTTTCATTATTTTTTGTGCGATTAA
>WSXT02133900.1:0-10637 GCA_011762715.2 Neuroterus valhalla
TAAATATATATTCAAGAACACAATTAAAAATTGAAATTTAACAGTTTTTATTTCTGTCCTATTATTATTATTATTATTATTATTATTATTATTATTATTATATTATATTACATATACATAATATTATTATTATATATTACTATTTTATACTCAATTATTATCTGGTTGAAAATACTTTTATCCTCAAAAATTCATATTTTCAGGTGGGAAATCAAACTGTTTTTTCTTCTACAAGATTTGTCGTTTTGGCTTGAAAAAGTCTATGATTTTTGTCAAGATTTGTTTTTGTCCACAGAAAAATCTTTCTTAGGTCAAAATTCAACTTTTGTGAAAAATTTGTCATTTTTGCTTAGAAAAGAAAAAAACAATTTGGATGCAATTTTTTTGCTCGGCAAAAAAACCTTGTTGGCTGTGAATTCAATTTTTTTTTGAAAAACACGAATTTTAGTAGAGATTGAACTATATGGTTGAAGAACACGTTTTTTGTTAAAAATTCATATTTTCGGGTTGATAATTCCTCTGTTTCGTAGAAAATTGTTTACTTGTTTACAAAAAAATGTTCCTTGGATGAAGATTCAACTTGAGTAGAAAATTCATCCTCTTGGCTTGAAAATATAGAAACAATTGAGTTGGAAATTATTTTTCTCGCCAGAAAAATCTTTTTTAGTTAAAGATTCAAATTTTCCTTGAAAATTCATTTTATTGCATTAGGAACTCTACTACTATATTTTTAGTTGAGAGTTCTTCCTCTTTAGTTTAAAATTTTATTATTTGATACAAAATTGAATTCTTTTGGTCGAAATTCAACAATTTTGTTTATGAGTCATATTTTTGAGTTGAAAAAAACCACCTTTGCACTTAGAAATTTATTATTTCGGGCTGAAAATTCAACCTTTTTTCCACAAAATTTGTGTTTTTGGCTTAAAAACTCCATAATTCTTGTTAGAATTTTTTGTCTACTAAAAAATCTTTTTTGATTGAAAATTCAACTATTTTGGTAGAGAATTTAACTTTTTGGTTGAAAGTTGGAAATTTATATTTTTGTGTTAAAAATTTACCTGTTTGGTAGAAAAATTTTATCTTCTTGACTGAAGAATCTCTCTTGGTAGGAAAATCAACTCTTTTGGCAAGAATAAACAGTTTTAAAAAAAAATCGCAACAATTCCTCTTTTTCATGAATCTGTTTGGTTAACGATTCAAGTTTTATGTTAAAAATTTAGTCCTTTAGGTTGAATTTGACTGTTTTTGATTAAAAATTAAAAATTTGTTTCTTAATATATCAACTATTACATTTTTCGGTCTGAACTTATCTTTTTCTGATAATAAAATTAAGTATTTCAATAAAAATAGAACTAGTTTAAAAAAAATCATTTTTTGGTGTTGTAAATTTCACTAGTTTGTTGTAATTTTTTGAATTCAAAATTACTCTCTTTACCTAGAAGTTGGACTGAAAAATCTTTCCTGGTAGGAAATTCAACCCTTTTGGCAAGAATTGAAACCTTTTTCAAAAATTGCAACAATCCTTTTTTTAATTTATTTCTTCTGGTTAAGGATTGAACTTCTATGTTGAAAATTTGTCCTTTTGGTTGAATTGGACTTTTTAATATTAAAAATTAAAATTTTGGTTCCCTTAAATATGAACTATCACATTTTTTGGTAAGAATGAATCTTTTTCTGATAATAAAATCAACTATTCATATAAAAGTAGAACTAGTTCAGAAAAAGTCCATTTTTGTTGTCGTAAATTTTACTAGTTTGTTGTAATTTTTAAAATTATTTTTTGATTGAAACTATTCTTTTTGGTTGTAAAACGAATACATTTTGTCCAAAATTCTTTTTTTTTTTTTTGTTGAAAATTCATCTCTTAGGTCAAATTCAATGTTAAACAGTTTCTCTAATTTTTTTTCATTTTGATTAAAACCTAATCCTTGAGGTAAAGATTCGAATCTTCAGCAGAAAATTCGTCTTTTGTAATAGAAAGTTCATCCTTTTGATCAAAAATTCATCTTTCTGGAAGAAAATTAAACTAAATGCTATATTCGAAATTCTAATTTCAGATAATTACTCTAAACGATAATAGTTAGGCGATAAATAGGTTTTATTGTTAGTGCCTGGTTAGAAATCCCAGTTAGAGCCTGGCTCAAACAGCGTTACAAAACTAGTCCGGCCCTTTTCATTATTACTAATCAGCGCCTGATAAGAAACAGGGCAAACTATACAGGGCCCTACTAAATCCCGATCTTAGTTTCAACAACGGTTATAGGTGTGACTGGGCCTAACACGCTGTAAAGTTATATGATTAATAAAATTGGAATGAAAATTAAAGTAACAGTAATGTTATAAATAACGGTATCCAGTTCAACTTGGCCGAGATTCGCGAATTTAAATTCAAAATCCCGGAAGCCTGCGCCTATCCCAAGTGGAGAATCCGCGTCACGGTCACGGAGAACGCACCCGAGTCTTGGGCCTCGGCCCGAGTTACTTGGAAACGGGAAAAGTAAAAGTATGAATTCCAGGGTGTTGCGCTCGGTTATGCCTAACCTAAGCCCTGAGGCCACGTATATCGTATGGGTGTATATCTGCTATCACTATAACTCGATCTACAACTTTACCATTTCCATATTGAAAATATACATAAAATCTAAATTAAAACACGAAGAGAAAAAAACTTGAAATAAATGTCACGGCAGGGAGATTCGAACCCTCGTTGACAAACTGGGGCCCGCTGCAGGGAGACGCGCACATGCTTCGCTACTCAAAAGCAACTTACTACCATAAAGATGAACTTTCAGCCAGAAAGAAAAAAGTTATATTTTTAGTTTGGAAAAATCAATTCTGAACACAGGAAATTTTTCTTTTTGAATGGAATAGTGGGATTTTTAACGAGGAAGAAAAGTTTCGATTGCTTTCATAAATTTTCATGAGGAAAACTTTGCGTTTAATAGAAAGGAACAAAATTCAACCAAATATGGTTAATTATTTATTGAAAAACATGATCTTCAACTGGAAAATATTATTTTACTATCGAGAAGACGAATAATCGACAAACTACACAAATATTATCAACCAAATAATTGAATATGCAGTTGAAAAGATCTTTTGTTTAATCTGATAGTTAGAGATTTAACAAGAAAATAAATTGTAAACCAAAAATGGATAAATCAAAATTTTCGATCCGAAAAGTTAATTTTTAACCAAAAATGGAATAATTTTATACCAAAGAGATAATTATTCGTCAACCAAAGAAAGAAATTTTTAACAAAAGTAGTTCAACTTTTCAACCAAGTAGTTGATATTTCAACCAAAAATACGACTTTTTAACAAATTAGTTGCATTTTCAACCAGACGGACAGTTGAATTTTGAACCTAACATTATTTTATGTAGAGTTCGTCTCTTCAGCTGTTAACTTAAAAATTGATCTGTTTTTTCTTACGATTAAATTATTTTCCTGAAATTTAATCTTTTTTTTTTTTTTGTTAAATTTGAGTGTTTTTTGATTAAAAATGAAAACTTCTTCGGTTGATATATCTCCTCTTGCATTTTTTGTTCCGAATTTATTTGTTTCTTAATCGACTATTTTTGATTTGAAATCCTTTTTTGGTTGAAATGTGAAAACTGTAATATTTCTGGCGAGAAAATTATTTTTTGGAATAAGAATTCAACTGTCTGCTGAAAAATTCGACTTTTTGGTTTTGAAATTCCACATTTTTGGTCAAAATGCAAGTGTTTTTAATTGAAGTTTAATTTTATTTGTTTGTTGAAGAACGTCTTTTTTGGACGAATTCAAGTCTTTTCAATTTAAATTAAGAACTTTTATGGTTGACATATCGACTATTACATTTTTTGTTGAGGATTCATTTTTTTTTTAATGTTCCTGATTTGAAATTCAGATGTTTTTTTTTTTAAATACAAAAAATATAACATTTTTTGTTGAAAAATGATCTTATGGACTAAGAATCCAACTTTCTTCTTAAAAATCCGTTTTTTGGTTTTGAAATTTCACATTTCGGATAAAAATGCGAGTGTTTTTAGTTGAAGTTGATTTTTTTGTTGTTAAAGAATAGGTTGGAAATTTATCTTTGTAGATTGTAGATTGCAAATTCGGATTTTTTTAAACAATATTGTTTTTTTTTTTGAGTTCATCCCTTTTGCTCTTCAGCCTTTTTAGTTAAAAATTAATCTATTCTGGTTAACGATTCAATTATTTTATGAAATTTGATCTTCTTTGGTTGAATTCAAGTGTTTCTAATTTAAATTGAGAACTTTTATGGCTGATATATCGACTATCACATTTTTTGTTGAGAATTATTTTTTTTTTTCAATTCGACTGTTTTTGATTTGAAATAAAGTTTTTTTTTAAGATACAAAAAAAAATATTTTTCGTTAAAAAATAATCTGATGGACTAAGAATCGAACTTTCTTCTAAAAAATTCGTCTTTTTGGTTTTGGAATTCCATGTTTTGGTTCAAAATGGAAGCATTTTTAGTTGAAGTTTCATTTTTCGTTTGTTAAAGAACCGTTTGAAAATTTATCTTTGTAGATCCAGAATTCAAAAATTTGGTTAAACAAATGTCTTGTTGCCAATTCGTCCTTCTGCTTGAAAGACCAACTATTTAGTTGGCAATGGCAATAGAAAATAGCCAGGCTCTTTTTTTGAAATTCCAGGACATTCCAGGTTGTTTTCCAAATTTACAGGAATTTTTCAGGGGTTCCATGTCTTTCAGGTTCTGTAGCAGCCATGTGTTTGTTTAAATAATCGAAAAAGGAGGTCATCTTTTATCTTTAAATTAAAATTTTTTGTTTTTCAAAGAAATCACTTTGTTAAGAGTCTCATTTCCTTTATCGGTTGAAGTTGAAGCTGCATTTTCTCTAAGAGCTTCATAGCACTTTTCTACTCCTTAATCCAGTCAGTATCTTGGGAAATTTGTCAGAAGCCTTCCAGTCAGAGCGAAAAAAAACATCTTGACCTCCATCCGTGGATCTCGTACCAAAAAGAACCTGCTTAGATAGGGTGTTGACTTAAATAATAATTATTCTTTAAATCAACTAACTAGGGAGGGCACCAGTCTCCTGCCAAAAAATTTTTAATTTTTTATTCTTAGATTTTATTCTCATCATTCTTGGATTTTAATTCTCAGAGAAATGTTGTAAAAATAGTAAAAAGTGCTACAATCTCGTGTCATAAAATCAAATAAGGAACGGTTTCTTCAGTGATACCACCACCTAGCTGGATTTATCTTGGTTCGTTTTACAACGATGCGTTGCCAAGAGATTGGATTTTTTATGGATGTGTCGGTGATTGCTTGCGACTGATAGAATTAATAGCTACTCTTATTCCTCGTCTGTCTAGGATTAGGGCTATTACACCGTTAAAACACTTAACATTCTAAGTTCTAGTTGAAATAAATTTTCTCCCATTAGGCTCAATTCCAATGACTCACGTCGAATTCTAGGGCAATTCGATAATTTTTCAAAGTCCAATCAATTCTCACTCCAAAAAACTCATTTTTTACCTAAAATTAATTAATTGAGACATTTTGTATTTTAATCACATCTGGAGTGATAAATTTGTATGGTTCGGTGTTAACTCGCAAATGAGGGGAAGTTCAGAGTAACGCGTAACGCATAACGTTGAGGAATGTTAGGGGAAGCGCGGGCTCCTACTTCTCTAACTTTCTTCTGCTTCTCCTATTTCTCTTCCACTCTTTCGCTCGGTCGCTCTCATTCTCTCCATCCCTCGCTGTGCACTGAGAGCGGTATGTAGAAGTGTATATAACGGCATATGCGTTCTTATCGTAAGTCGTTACGCGGCAAGTGCTTTGAATGATTCGTGATTTTGTGTGCTATAGCTGAATTATAATGGCTTTCTTTACTCTGCTCTTTTGTTTATTTTTCTTCCTTTTTATCTTTCTTTCTTCCTTTCGTTTTCCCTTCCTCCCTCTCATTCCTTCTTTCCTTCCTACTTCCCTTTTTCTTTCTTCCTTTCTTTCTTCCACTATTCCTTTCTTCCTTCCTTTCTTCTTTTCTTCCTCTTCTTCGTTGTTTCTTTCTTCATCTCCTACTTCCTTCGCTTCTTCCCTTTTTTTTCTATCTTTCTTTCTTCCTTTCTTATTCTTTTCCCTCCTTCCTCCCTTACTTCTTCTGTCTTTCTACCTTTCTATCTTCCTTCCTTCCCTTCTTCTTTTCTTCCATTCTTTCTCCCTTTCTTCCATTTCCTTCCTTGCTTCCTTTCTCCTTTCCTCTCTTCTTCACACCTTTCCTCTTCTCTTTCCTCCTTCCCTCTTCTATTCACTCCCTCCCTTTCTTTTTTCCTTCGTTTCTTCTTTGTTTCTCCTTTGCTTGCTTCCTTTCTCCCCCGCTTTCTTTCTGCTTTCCTTCCATTCCTTTGCTTGCTTCATTCCTTTCTTGCTTCCTCCCTCTATTCCTTTCCACCTCCCTTCCTCTCTTTTCCTCTTCCTCCCCTTCTTCCTCCTATTCTCTGTTGCTTTCTTTTTTTCTTCCTTCCTGTCTGCCTGTCTTTCTTTCTTCATCTGCACCTCCTTTCTTTCTTCTTCTTCTTCTTCTCTCTCTCCCTTCCTTTCATTCTCTCTCCCTTTCATCCTTCTTTTCTTCGTCCCTTCCTTTCTTTCTCCCTCCCTCGCTTCTTTCTACTTTCCTTCCATTTCCTTTCTTCCCTTCTTCCCATCTTCCTTTCTAACTCCTTTCTTTCTTCATCCGTTAATTATTTCTTTCTTCTTTTCTTACTTTCTTCCTTTCATCCTTTCTTCATTCCCTTCTTTTGTTCTTTCTTTCTTCCAACCTTCCTCTTTTTCTCTTTCTCCCTTGCTTTCTTTCTTTCTACCTATCTTTCTACCTTCTTCATTTTGTCCCACAACGGCTAACGTGTTTTTTTATATATCTATCCTATCCCTTAAGTTGGACTAAATTACACAAAATGTACAAAATTTCATAACGATCGGATATGTAGTTTCAGAGTTAAGTGGCAACAAACATCGTGACACGACATTTTTATATGTATATGGATGTTTATATTTCAAGAATTTTTGGGAAAGGGATAAACCATGTTCAACCTTTCCTAGGTACGGCCCTACTCAGAGGCATTGTTTTTTCGATAAATTTTTTATTTGTGATAATTTTTATTGTTGCTTATTTTCTAGAATCAGAAGATAACTGAAAGTTATCGAAATAATTAATTTTCCTATCCGATAAAAATAAAAATACGGCAATTGCAAAGGCCAAACTGATAATACACCTGAAGGTGTTTAAATTGCTGACCTCTGCTCCTGGAACTGAATTTTTTGGATACTTCTTCATCGGTTGAATGAGGTTCATTTTTTAGGCCTTCTCCGTAATTTCATCCTCAGGTACGTTGTAACTTCCTGTGTGTAATTTACGATCTCAAGGCCTTTTTTTTTGTTTTTTTTTTGACTCCACACGCGACGAATGAAACGCCTTGTGGTAAAATTTTGGAGGAAGGATCTTTGATTCTTAACCGCAATTATTTTTTCGAGAAAAAAATCATTACACAAAAGCTCC
The DNA here is from genome assembly GCA_011762715.2 of Neuroterus valhalla. Classification (NCBI taxonomy): domain Eukaryota; kingdom Metazoa; phylum Arthropoda; class Insecta; order Hymenoptera; family Cynipidae; genus Neuroterus; species Neuroterus valhalla. Next base: position 7,538 of record WSXT02133900.1, read on the forward strand.
GGCAGTGCTCGGAAAATTTCAAGTATGATTTAAAGTGGAAGAATAAGAATCAAAATTACTGCAAACAAGAGTGGAATTCAAAAATTTGTTTATGGCGAAATGAAGGAAGGGGGAAAGAAAGATAGAAAGGAAGAAAGCGAAAGGAGGAAGAAAAGAAGAAGGGCAGGGAAATAGAAGATAAAGAAAGAAAGGGAGGAAGCAAAAATAAGGAGAGAAGGGTAGAAATGAAGAAAGAGAGAAAGGCAGACAGGAAGGAAGAAAGAAAGAAGAAGGAGAAAAAGAAAGGGAGAATAGCAGAAAGAAAGAACTGAAGGAAGAAAGGAAGAGAGGAAGAAAGGTGGTAATGTAGAAAGAAAAGAAGAGAAGAAGAAAGCAATCAAGGAAGAAAGGAAATGGAAGGGAAGTAGAAAGAAAGCGATGGAGAAATTAAGGAAGCAAGTGAGAAAGTAAGAAGAGAAGGAAGAAAGAAGGAACGGAGGGAGAGAGGAATGAAGAAAGAAAAAAGAAGGAAGGAAGAAAGAAAGGAAGAATAGGAGTAAAAAAAGGAGAGTAGAGGGAAGGAGGAAAAAAGTAAGGAAGAAAGGAAGAAATAAAGGAAAAGGAAGAAAAGGCGGAAGAAAGCAAGGTAAAATTGAATAAGAATTGATTTTTTGTTTGAAAATTCGACTACTCCGTTCGAAAGTTGATTTATTTTCTTGAAAATTAATCTCTCGGGTGGAAAGTCGAACCATTTTGTTGAATATTCGTTTTTTATTGTTAGTTGAACATTGATGCATGCGTTGAAATTTCGCTCATGAATTTCAACGGTCATGTGACGCTCGAAAAACCAGTTCCCGTCCAATCACTAAAGTTGAGCAGCGTTGGACGCGGTTAGTACTTGGATGGATGACCCTCCAGGAATACCGCGTGCTGTTGGAATGTTGGCGGGAGCGGGAGACTGGTGTCCTGTGTAATGTGTAGTCAACTCAACCAATTAGGACTCAACGAGTTACGCTTACCCCGTAAGGGATTATGGCTAGGTGGTGGTACAAAAAATTAATCTTCATTTTATCAATGCACTGATTTCGATTTCCACCTTGTTTATTTAAATATATAGATAATTCTTTATAGAATTCTTCAGAAAGCAGTTCGAAAAAGAATAATAAAAATAATAAAATGGATAATGAATAAATGATAAAATAAAAAATACAAATAAATTCCAAAAAAAATTTGATGTTTTTGTCCTTAGCCGCTCTGCGTTTATTCAAAACTTTTGGAGTACAGAGAGAGGGTTACAAAAATCTTGACTTGGAAGAGTCGCTGATCAAAGTCTCGCAAAGTCTATCAATGAGAGTAGCCTACATTCGTGATATTTTACCTGCACACCAGGTAGACGAGAAAGAGAGAGAGAGAGAGGGAGAAAGAGGCAGAGGAGAGAGGATCAAGAAACGCAGCCTGCTCCCGTACGCCATTCCTTTCTTGCACGCACACGGGGACACAGTCACTGCACACGCACTCTTACCCCCACCACCCTAGCAATATTCTTATACTTGCAGTCACCGGTTCCGTCTCACTTGGACGCAGACGCTACGGCACGCACCGGTCCTTATCTCTTCCTCTTTCTCTATCTCTATCCTTTCGCTCCTCGATCGCTCTACCACTTTTCACTACACCCCACTACTCACAGCCACCAGTCCAACCATCTTATCACTGTCTCTCTTTCTCTCCCCATAGTTCTCAGACGGCGGAGAGGGTAAGCTTTGACTCTCCTTGTCAGACGAACGGGATGCTGCGAGGCTTCCAGCTCTGGACCAGAGTATGTTATACAGGTATGCACGCGGTGGGCTGGCCGGGCATTCCTGCGGCGTTGCCGCGTTTTTTACTCACCGGAGGTGAGCGAGAGGGGAATCCAAGACTGAGACGAAGAGAGACAAAGAGAGAGAGACTATGTCCCGTGGTAGAGGCAATCGAGTTTACGCCTGGTCTGCCAGCGAGCAGGGAATTCGGTCGTACCGGCGGATTTTCGGCTCGAGGTCATCAGACGCAGGACTTTTTTTAAATTAATTTTTTTCCAGGAATCAGGATGCTGCACATTTTTCATTTGTAGGAATAAAATTTCGAATTAGAAAAAAAATAATTAATGCAAGGCTTTACGGAGACGGGTAAATATGGGATGATTGAGCAAGTGAATAATTTACAATACGATAGAATACAATACGGTAAAATTTTTCATTTCCTGGATAGTAATAAGAATAGGGCTTTTACAGAAGCCTAGTTACAATTTTTTTTTAAATTTCGGTTATTCAGGTTCTTCTTGAAAATTCCAAGACTTTTTCGAAGACTTTTACAGCTTCTTTAATATAAATTTTAGTTTTTCAGGTTCTTTTTGAAAATTCCAGGACTTTCTTGAAGACTTTTCCAGGTTGTTTATGATGAATTTCGGTTCGTCAGGTTCTTTTGAAAATTATAGGACTTTCTCAATGACTTTTACAGGTGGTTTATTATGAATTTAATTTTTCAGGTTCTTTTCTAATATTTAAGGACTTTCCCCGGTTTTTCATTAAAAATTTCAGTTTTTCAGGTTCTTTTTTGAAAATTCAGGACTTTGCCAGGTTATATTCCAGGACTTTTCCTGGTTGTTTAATATGAATTTCAGTTTTTTCATTTTCATTTCTAGAATTCGAGGACTTTTCCAGATTGCTTATAATGATTTCCAGTTTTTTCGCTCTTTTCGGAAAATGCAGGACTTTACCGAAGATTTTTCCATGTTTTCCAGGTTGTCTAATAAAAATTTCGGTTTTTAAGGTTCTTTCTGAAAATTCCAGGACTTTTCCGAAGACTTTTCCTGGTTGTTTATTATGAATTGCGGTTTTTCTAGGTTCTTTTTTGAAAATTCCAGGACTTTGCAAGGTTGTTCATCATGAATTCCGGTTTTTAGGAAAAATTGCAGGACTTTACCGAAGACTTTTCCAGGTTGTTTATCATAAATTCCGGGTTTCCAGGTTCTTTCTGAAAATTCCAGGACTTTTCCGAAGATTTTTCCAGATTCCTCATTAGGGGCTGTTCAATTACTACGTAACGCACCTACGGAGGGGGGGGGGGGCTAGATTAGTGATACACA
>WSXT02133911.1:0-10636 GCA_011762715.2 Neuroterus valhalla
GTCCCCCTCACCCCTGAGTTAGTGGTGAGGTGTGCAAAGGAATAGAGAGAAGGTTATGCCCAGACTCTCAAACCCGTTACAGGGAGAGAGTATAAACAAATATTCCAACATTCCAACGAGTGTCCACAAGGTAGAAGATACCTCCTCCCTCCCCTGTGCGCAGGAGGGATTTGATGTGCTGAATCCGAATCTGAAATCGGAATTGCTCCGTAACCCTACGTTTGCAAGATATCTTAACCTAATAGTGTAAAAAATATGGTTCTTTGTTGTGTTTGAGAATCGCTCATATCGAGAATTTTTATTCTATTGAGAATCTTGGCACGGCATCAGAAAGCTACAATATTATACTTAAAAAAACACTACTCATTTTTTTTAGATGGATTTCTACAAGCCGACAAATCGTTTTTTGAAATTAAAAATGGTAGATATAGATAGCATCAAATTATGAACAGCAAGCTATCAAATACCGCATAACATAACATGAAACATGGATCAAACCGAAAATAACTTCATATACTTATGCAAAACCATATGTGGCAATATATTTGTACCATTGCGATAATCAGACCTAATATGCTAGGCTGACAACATAATATCCATGACAGGGTAATCCCAAATTCTGCAGAAAATTTGAACCAAGTAACAATAACCTGCAAGCCTTGAACGCCAGGAAGGTCAACTCGAGATCGCAGTAACCTTCAAGTCTAGCATCCTAGAAAGGTTAACCCCAGAAGATAATAACCTGCGAGCCTTGAACCTCAGAAAGGTTAACCCCAGAACACAATAACCTGCAAGCCCTAAAACCCAGGAAATTTAACCTGAGATCTCAATAACCCCAGAGAGGTTCACCCGAAAACACAATAACCTGCTTACTTTTAACTCTATAAAAGTTAACCCAAGAACAGTTACTGCAGAAGCCCAGACAAGCCAAGCGACGGACGCAGGACCCTATATCTCGTCAACAAAACAACTCCCAGACAGGTTAATTCAAGATATTTGCAGACTTCCACTGTCGTATCAGCATAACATGTAAGCTGTCTACTCAGTGTTTAAGGCTTGCAGGTTATTGCAATCTCGGGTGAACCTTTCTGGAGCTTAGGACTTGCACCTTATTAAAATCTTCGGTTAACCTTCCTGGGCTTCAAGACAAGCAGGTAATTGTGATCTGGGGTGAACCTTTCTGGGGCTTAAGGCTTGCAGCTTATTGTCATCTCGGGGTAACTTTTCTGAGCTTCAAGGCTTGCAGGTTATTGTAATCACGAGTAATCTTTCTGGATCTTAGGAATTGCACCTTATTGGAATCTTGGGTTAACCTTCCTAGGCTTCAAGGCTAGCAGGTAATTGTGATCTGGGGTGATCCTTTCTGGAGCTCAGGGCTCGCAGCTTATTGTGATCTCGGGTTAACTTTCCTGAGCTTCAAGGCTTGCAGGTTTTTGCAACCAGGGTGAACCTTTATGGAGCTTCGGACTTGCAGCTTATTGTGATCCCGGGGTAACCTTCCTGAGCTCCAAGGCTTGCAGGTTATTGCAATCTCGGGTGAACCTGCTTGGAGCTTTGGGCTTGCAGCTTATTGTGATCTCGGGGTAACCTTCCTGAGCTTCAAGACTCGCAGGTTATTGCAATCTCGGGTAAACCTTTCTGGAGCTTAGGAATTACACCTTATTGGAATCTTGGGTTAACCTTCCTAGGCTGCAAGGCTCGCAGGTAATTGTGATCTGGGGTGATCCTTTCTGGATCTTAGGGCTTGCAGCTTATTGTTATCTCCAGTGAACCTTCCCGGGCTTTGAGGCTTGCAGGTTATTGCGATCTGAGGAGCTTAGGGCTTTCAGCTTATTGTGATCTCGGGTGAACCTTACCGGTCTTGAGGGCTGGCAGGTTATTGCCATCTGGGGTGAACCTTTCTAGAGCTTAGGGCTTGCAGCTTTTTGTGATCTCGGTTTAACATTCCTGGGCTTCAAGGCTTGCAGGTTATTGCGAATTGGAGTGAACCTTTCTGGAGCTTAGGGCTTGCAGCTTATTTAGATCTCAGGTTTACTTCCCTGGACTTCAAGGCTTGCAGTATAGTGCGATCTGGGGTAAACCTTTCTAGAGCTTAGGACTTGCAGCTTTCTGTGGTCTTGGGTTAACATTCCTGGGCTTCAAGGCTTGCAGGTTATTGAAAACTGGAGTAAACCTTTCTGGAGCTAAGGGCCTGTAGCTTATTGTGATCTCGGTTTAACTTTACTGGGCTCAAGGCTTGCAGGTTAGTGCGATCTGGGGTAAACCTTTCTGGAGCTTAGGGCTTGCAGCTTATTGTGATCTCGGCTTACCTTTACTGGGCTCAAGGCTTGCAGGTTAGTGCGATCTGGGGTAAACCTTTCTGGAGCTTAGGGCTTGCAGCTTATTGTGATCTCGGGTTAACCTTTCTGGGCTTCAAGGCTTGCAGGTTATTGTGATCTGGTGTAAACCTCTCTGAAGCTTAGGGCTTGCAGCTTATTGTAATCAGGGGTTAACTTCCCTGGCGTTTAGGACTTGCAGCTTATTGTGTTCTTGGTTTTACTTTTTTGTAGCATTTGAGATTAACCTGTCATCGATTTTATGGTGTGAGTCTAGAATATAAGGTCTGATTATTGGAATGGCACAAATATATTGCCACACATGGTTTCGCATAAGCATTTGAGGTTATTTTCTGCCAAAGCTATCCTTAAGATTTTTTAGATTCAGCACACATGAAATGTGAGTTCGATCCATGTTTTACAGTGTGTTATGCGGTCTTTGATAGCTTGCTGTTTATATTTCGACGCTGATTATATCCGCCATTTTGGATTTCCGAATGCTACACGTGTAAAGTGCCATCTGGACGTATCACATGACAAAATAGATTTTGAACGTGGGGAATAAATTAGGAGTTTATTGATGAACCTTACAGATATTTCTTCTCATGTATTTTAGTATCATCTGAAACTCAAATTTTTCAAATTTTAAAGAACAATGTCCCGGCTTGTAAACATACAGTTCAATAAGATCAGTAGTTGTTTTCGAAGTAAAAGATTTTAGCTTTTTGATGCCTTGCCCAGATTTTCAATAGAGAGATGATTCTCGATGTGAGCGAAGCTCAAATATAGCAGAAAACCGCGTTTTTTGCACTATTAGGTTAGGATATCTCGGAAACCTAGGGTGATAGAGCAATTCTGGTTTCAGATTCGGATTCAGGACATTATATTCCTTCGGATACATCAGGTCCAGTCTAAGGGTGTGGAATCTCGTCGAATTTTGTCGGCCTGTGTAATTGAATATTGATTCCGTAGGGGTGTTACTGAGAACCCCCTCTGACTATGAAGGGGTTAATCCGTTAGGGTTTTCCGCTCTATACAAAAATCGACTAACTTTTCCAGTTTTTTCAAAATGAAAGAAGTTTGGCTAATTGGCCTTAATGACCTAGCATCACAGTATATGGTTCCCTCCCCGGATTTGTTATAAAGATTGACTTAACCTCCGTCCATGCCATTTTGTATTGGAAATGTTACAGGAGTATATGTAGAACCAACTGCAAAGAACATCTGTATGAGTCCAGGATGTAAAGAAGCAGGTTCGTCAAATTATGTTAAAATAATATCAAATAATTTGGTAACATACAGTTATCTTAGATGATTATCAAAATATAAATAAACGGTTAGTGCAAAAAGCAAAAAAAAACCGTACAGCGCAGGATAGGCCGACTTGTAAGTTGTCGAGTATGAAGTTTGGATGTAGGTTTACTGGTCAAATACAGGTTCTTGCGGTTGAACTTATGCTAACAATTTCACATAAATTTAGGTCATTTTGAATCGATTTCTATAAATGAAGATATTTTTTTTCAAGCTTTACAAATTCTGAAAGATATGGACCCCACGACAAGACCATGTGATAACTTTTACAAATTTGCCTGTGGAAACTTTCTGAAGACTACAGTAATTCCTAAAGATGAAACAAGCGTAGACAAATTCAACCTGATTACAAAGCAACTTGAACCAAAATTGAGGAGTGTCATCGAAGAGAAAACTAAATCTAATGAACCAAAAGCGTTTGTACTGGCAAAGAACTTATATAAAGCTTGCATGAATACAGGTAAGCACCTTTGAATTATAGTATTATTAATAAATAATATAAAATGAATGAAATCGATTTGGTACCAGTTATGAGACGTGATTCCATAAAGTGCCTCTAGCCTACCAAGCGAGTGTTCAGCTTCGGAGATTCGTAGTATCGGTACCTCTGGAATGAAATTTTTTCCAAGTAAGCTATTTTCCTTGGTGGTTTCGAACCTACCTTGAGCTGCGGGAACCTGCTGCCATAAAGTTAGTATCAGGGGATTTGAAGAAATAGTGGAGAAGTACAAGAATAATGTGAACCCTTACGGGAAACATGAAATCATCCATTCCAATAATATCAAGCAAGATGACAAAAATTTACCTGGAAGATAAACATGTTTTCCTTGACAGTAGAGGTGAACTCGATGATTCTCTTCCTGTTTTCGGGGGGGGGGATTCACCTCCTGTATTGTAAATGGAGGGGGCTTCATGCCTTTGACCTCCAGCCAGGGGCTTTGCCCCCTGGACTCCCACCGGAGGGGGGGGGGGGCTCTACTCCCCAGACTCCCTTGTCGTTCGCCCCATTTTCGCTTTCCTCCCTGCCTTTGTTTCTTATGACATCACTTTGTGAAAACAAAACTGGCGATTCATGAGTCTCGTTTACCTCCACTATCAAGGAGAATAGTATACACACCCTGGTGGAAACGGGCAATAGCGCCTTGTATGAGTTAAGCACCTCGGCTTCGCCTTGGTGCTCAACCTCATGCATGGCGCGGAATCGCCCGTTTTCCGCTCGGTATGTAATGTACTATTTCATCTCAGCTTCCCAGAAAAAAAGTGTCTTAGGTCTAAGAGCTTTAATATTTTAGATATAACCTTTTTTCAGACACGATTAATGATAAGGGCTTGGCCCCAGCTTTAGACACCTTGAAGCTATTAGGCGGGTGGCCGGTCATCGAAGGAGATATGTGGCGAGATGAAGACTTTGAATGGAAGCAAGCAGTCTACAAATTAAGAAAAGTAGGATTCTCAGTCAATTACTTCTTTGAGTTTAGTGTTGTAGTTGATTTGAAGAACAATACAAAACGAGTACTTGATGTAAGTAATCATTCATTTAAATTTAGTTTCTATCAGTTTGAATTCGAATGTTATTTTATTTGTAAAATTCTGCAGATTGACCAAACATCTCTTGGTCTACCTCGTGAATATCTGGTAAAAGGTTTTAGTGACGAGATCGTCAGTGCCTACTACAGTTACATGGTCGACATTGCTGTTATTCTTGGTGCTAATCGAACAAGAGCTGAAACTGAATTAAAGGAATCACTAGAATTCGAAATGAAACTCGCCGATGCAAGTACTCAATTATTTGAGGTGTCTGTCTAAAAGAGAAATTTTCTAGCGTCAAATGCAATCTTTTTTAATCCTCAGATCTCTCTCCCAATTGAAGAACGACGAGATCAAAATGCTCTGTACAATCCAATGACTTTGAGAGAGCTCTCTGGAACTTATCCGTCCGTTCCTTGGAAGGAATACTTTAACACACTCCTCAAACCATACGTCGAGGTTGATGAAGACGAATTCGTGATAGTGGATGTACCCAACTTCTTCAAGGAATTTGAAAAGCTGATGAAGCAAACTCCGAAGAAGGTCCAGGCTAATTATATCATGTGGAGAGCCGCTCAAGACACAATCAGCTATTTAGGCGATGATATTCGTAGGAGACAATTGAAGTTCTTGACTGAATTTAGTGGCAAAGCTGAATGGCCAGCTAGATGGAAGGAGTGCATTGATTTAGAAGATCTAACCTCTGGAAGTCTAGGATTGAGTGTAGGTGCTCTCTACGTGAGGAAATATTTTAATAAAGAATCCAAGAAAAGTGCAGTCGAGATCGTCTCTGATATTCGCCGAAAGTTCGAAAAAATTCTCAAGCAGGTAAGTCTTCTTCTTCATTTCTTTATACTCCCTCCCTATGACGGGTTTGAGAATCTTTACATAATCATTACAAATTACACAAATCATCTTACATACTATCCTTGATCCTAGACGCTTTCGACTATGCCCTGGGCTTCCGTGTCCTCTTAACACTAATAATCTGCAGATTGTAGCTCAATTCCGCAACACTAATTCTGTTTTTCCTTCTTGAGGAGTCGTTTTTTGGCTCTATCCTGTACGGTTAGCTTTCTCCCTCAGCTCTTCCAGCTTCTTCATCCATTCCTCGCCCTGACCATTCCCATTCAAAATCCATTTGATTCTCTCTTCCATACTCTCTCCTCCTCCTTCGTCACCTGTACATCTCTCCAACACATGCAACCATGTTTCTCGTTCATACCTACTAACTCTACACAAATTCTCCTCAATAATCCAGTACCTACATGCTCTCACCCCCTCTCCCATTCTAAATCTCACTACTCTATTACATTTGTTCTTTTCCTTGATCTTTTTCAGATATTCCGGTTCTCCCTCGTTCTTCACCAAACTGTATCAGCTGTTATATCTTGACTCTAAGATTTTCACCCATCCATCCTCTCTCTTTCTGCCTTGCCAGAATCTCTTCTTCTAACCCCTGCCATTCTCTACCCGTATCTTGCATCTCATACTCGATCCTTCGTTCGTATCTCTCTTTTTTCCACTTTGAACGCTCTCCACGCTGCCCTCTGCCGCTCTTAGTTTCTCTTCGAAGTCCCAAGATCTTTTTAGTTGCCTGATCAATATTTTCTCTCTTCCTATTTCCTCCCTCAGCATATAAACTAGAAATTTCCAGCTCAACCCCATGACCAATCTCAAAAATCTCTCTTTCAGACCTTTCACGCTCTCGTATTCCTTCCAACCCCATATCTCTACTCCGTAACTCACCACTGACCACCCTAGCACATCGAACATCCACACCCTCATCCTCCAGTTGTCCTTGAACCTTCTCTTTCCACTCTCCACACTTGCCCCATTACTTTACTCGCACATTCCATTATCTTCTTCACTTGCAATTCGTTTCCTCCTCCTGCTTCGAACCAGAAACCTAGGTAGAAGAATTCCTCCACTAACTTCACCACAACGTTATTTATTTTCCATTCATACTCTACCCTACATCTCTTATTTCTAAAACACATCAGCTTGGTCTTACTCACATTTATCCTAAGGTCCTTTTCTCATAAATATTCTTCGAACGCTCTGATCATCAGATTTATTCCTCTTTCGTCATCCGCCACTAGCACTACATCATCTGCGTATGCCAGCGAAAACAGTTTGCCTGTTCCTAGCATCGTTCCCCCTTTCCCTTCCCTATACATCTTCTCCACTAGGTCTGTCATTGAGACGCTGAACAGAAGTGGACTTAACAGACACCCTTGCCTAAGTCCTCGTCTCGTCCAGAATCCTTCTCCTTTTTTCTCTCCTATCTTTACCCTTATCTTTGTCTCCACGAATATCTCTTTTATACTTCCTATTAATCCGTCCTCTATTCCTCTTTCTTTCATGGCCTTTCAAAGGACACTTCTATTCGCGGAATCAAAAGCTGCTCTGAAATCCAAGGACAGTGCAACCAGTTTTCCTCTCTTCCGACCAAAGTTTCTATTTACCAGGTGATTGAGTACATATATATATTAACTCTTCCACCTTATTTCCCTCCTCCCTCTTCGTCAGCGGTACTACCAGCCCTGTCTTCCATTCTTCTGGCACCCTCCTCCTCTCCAGACCTTATTGCAAATCTTCCACATTTCTTCTTTTACCCCTTCCCCACCATATCCCAGTGCTTCATTCTTAAAGCCATCTTCACCTGTTGCTTTGTTTCTTTTTAGTTTTATGATTGCGTCATTCACCTCGTCCGCGGCTGATCCCATTCCCCCTGTCCTCATCTCCCGCAAACGCCTTTCTTCCTTCCAACACTCTTTACCCTGTTTTCCACTTCCCCTAGCAAGGACTTAAAATATTCCGTCCATTCATTCATTCCGATTTCATCATTTATACCCTTCCTCCTCCCCCCCCCCATTTTCTCACACTTTCCTTCAGTCTGGCTTTACTTTGCCTACACTCTCTATCCCACCACCCTCTCCTTCTTCCCTCTCCATTTTTTCTCGGTCCTACCTTCTCCCTCACCTTCACAATCATTCTTTTTAGTTTTCCTAGAAGCGTGTCTACTCCGTCCTTTACCATACTCTCTACTTCCCAATTTCCAATTTTTCATCTGAATCCTCTCAATTTTTCCTCGCTCCAACTGCCCATGTTTGATCTTCTTGTCTCTCCTAGTTTTTTCTTCCCTCTGCCATGCCTAGGTCCTCTGCGTCTCAGAGTTGCTATCACTGGGAAGTGCTCGGAACCTATCTCGTTACCTACTTCCATTCTAACCATCATATTCCTTGTTCTTTCCTCTGCTAGTATGTAATATATTACGAAATCCCCTCAACCTGTAAACGTTATTTCCCCTTTTTTATCTCCTTTCGTATTGCCGTTCCAAATAAACTAGAGAGCCTCGAGGTAGAGAGTTGCGAATCTAGTCAGCCATTCACCTCGACCAATCAGCGCTGAGCTCGTTCTCCCACTTTTCTGCTTAAGGCAGATGGGGCTCTCTAGTATGAGTGCAAGACGTCCGCGATTCACCTCGACCAATCAACGCGGAGCAAGTTCGCAACTCTCTACCTTGAGGCTCTCTAAAATAAACCATCCAGTCAATTCCTGATTAAGTCCTGGACAAGGATTATATTTGACTGAGATTCTTAATCTGATTTCGTTTAAAATCTTCCTATCTCTATCTCGACCTTTAATGTGATTATCATTCTATATAGGTCATCCTCATATTCTGTCGTATCAGCCTGATCATCCACAGATGAAAACTGATGTCAGTTTACTGTATTTTCCCTCCTGAACAAAGGAGGTGGCAAAAAAGGAACAATTCTCTTTAATTCCGAATATTTTAACCTAAAATTTCATCCTGTGATAAACAGTATGTATTTTGTTAAGAATTGATGATGATTTTAAGGTAGAATGGATGGACGAAAAAACAAAACAGAGCGCTTTGCAAAAAGCCGAATTTATGAGTACCAATATCGCTTATCCTGATGAACTACTTGATGACAGAAAACTTGAAGAATTCTACGAGGAGCTGGAAATTAATACGAGTGATTATCTTCAAGCCAGTTTCAATCTAACACTCTTCGGCAATGAATATTACTTCAGCAAATTACGGAAACCAGTAAACAAAACTGACTGGATCTCTCATGGCAAAGCTGCTATTGTGAACGCCTTCTATTCTGCAATTGAGAACAGTATCCGTGAGTTTCATTTCTGCAAAAGTTTTCTGAAAATTAACTGATTTGAGTAGGTAACACAAGCTTATAGGCTTCGGGTTTCAAGAACCCTTTGAAATTTACCATTTTGTTTGAATTGTTGGTTCAAATATACTTTTTTCTGGAAAAAGCCTTTAAATTCGGATTCCTTATATTCATTCAAATTGTTTTCATACGAGTTGGAACGTTTGAGTATTTATATTAACTTTTAAGAATTGCCGGCTGGGGTACTTCAAGGTGCTTTCTTCAACAACGACAGACCTCGATATATGGATTACGGTGGGATTGGTTTCATCATTGGACACGAAATCACACACGGTTTTGATGATGAGGGCCGTCAGTTTGATAAGGAGGGAAATCTGATGGAATGGTGGGAACCCGCAACTAAAACAAAATACCTTGAAAAGGCTAAGTGTATTATTGAACAGTATGGAAATTACACTGCTGGAGGAGTTGGATTAAACGTGAGTAGGATACATTTTTTAGGAAACTTTATAAGGGCGATCCTCTATTCGACGACAGCTCCCTATGAGACCATTCTCCACTCTGGCACTCGTCGGCGTCGGAACTCCCTTCCGCGCTGCTGATGCCGGCGCACGGAAAGGGAAATGGAACATCCGCGCGCTCCGCATTGAGACGGTCGTCTGCTCTGAAGCGTTGACGCCTGAATGCCCGTTTTCTCGGCGTGCGGCGCAGCAAGTCAACTCGTTCATTCACGCGCTCAAGTGTTCGACGGATAATCCCCCGAACCCGAGCCCTCGGACTCCAAGGGAGACGACGGTCTGAAAACGGTCCGAGAGCTCGGCGGATCATCCGCCGGAAGAGTTTGGCGCGCATTCAGACAGCACAAGCGCCGTCTTGCTGCCCAACTTAAGCATTCAGGCGTGCACGCATCAGAGCAGATGAACGGCTCAGTGTGGAGCTTGCAGACGTACCATTTTCCTTTCCGTCCGGGAACCGAAATTCGTTGCCAATGCTGTGACGTCGGTTGGCAAGATGGCCGCACGCCAAGGCACACTGGGTATAACGCGATAATTTTCTTCAAAACCACCTGCAGGTCGCAAATCTTAAAAAATCAAACAAAATTTAGCGAGAAATGTTTGTGATTGAATTTCCAAGAGAATGACGCAGCCAAATTTTCGTGAATAATCTATTTCAACTTTGTTAAACAAAATATAGAGTAATTAAAAGATTTTGGGTCATGAACTAGATAAACTATATAGAATTTGAGGAGTTTGAAGCATAGCTCATTTTGAATTTGCTATTAGTTTTATGAAATGAATTCGTTTACACAATTATTTTGAATAAATT
>WSXT02133922.1:4237-24707 GCA_011762715.2 Neuroterus valhalla
TTCCGGTGTTTTCGTGCAGGGTTTTTTCCGGTGAACCTTTTTTTTGCTTCTCTAATGGAAAGGTCGGTTGGCCCCCCCCCCCCCCCCTACCCTTCAATTGAAAATACCTTCCGCGACCCCTGGATTGTAATTACTGTGGACCTTGCCACCATGAAGGGTGCTTCGAAATCTCTTTCGGTGAGAGTCCCATCGTAGCACAGTCAGCTGGATTATCCTTGGTAGATAGCCATTTGGCACGAGGGACAATTTCGTGAATCAAGGAAACTCTATTAGTAAATAGCAACAAAAACTTGCCAAGTTGAGGAATGCTCACCCAGCCAAGCGAAAGCAGTTACTGAATTAGTGTGATAAAGAAGGGGGACATTTTCGAGCGACATAGTGTCTATCAGGAATGCCGATGTCTTAGCAGGCAAGGCTGTCCCACACAATTCCGATTGTTGAATTGACACGTATTTTAGAGCTACTTTAGACTTAGCCGCTAATAAACAATCGTGATCATCGTCCGACTCTTCATTAATAAGCCTAAGAACAACGCACAGTAAAACAAAGTGTGAATAAAATACTCGTTTCAGGATATCATTTACCCACAACGGAAATTACCCTTAGTGATGTACATGTTACCAAGTAAATGCAGGGTGTGATTCGCCGACCACTTGGGGTACGGAGTTCTATTTTGGCAACTATTTCGATCATATGCCGTAGTCTGCAGACATTGCAAGTTTCGTTATTTGCACCTTGTAATAATAGGCCACAACTCTGTACATGCAGGTAGCCTACATGCATGCAAAGCAAAAGACCTTTCACGTGGTGTGTAAAATGACCACTGATCTGTATTATACCCTGGATAGAAGATAACCATGTATTTTGAGGTTGAAGCGCCATGACTTTTCGATGCCTCATAATGCATGTTGTTTTAAATCGGCAGGTTAGCATAATCAGCTGACTCAAAAACATACCCCAATTTACGGCTTCAACTCTACCCGTATCTGTGATGTCATCCACATCCAGGGTATAATCCAGATCAGGTCTGCATTTGCGCGGCCATTTATTATTCAGGGAATAATATAGATAAGTGTCTGAGGGCCCTCTATTCAATGGGATTCATCGAACTGTCACCTCGGTTTCGAGACCTATAAAAAAAAGAAAGGCACACTCTCACATAACTTTTATCCTTAATTGGCGCATAGGTCTTCGAACCGAGATAGCCGCTTGCATATTCCTACCTGATAGATGGACCTTGTTTAACAGAATACAAATAAAACACCATCTATACTTCAAAGACCATGGCGTCAATTCGAAATAGCACCTGTCAAAAATACCCCACATAGTTGGTTTATCGTACCCAAAATGCCGGAGTAATGTAAACACCGCTTAGATTCTATCAGCAACAAAATAATCCGTGAAGCCCATGATTCAAATTTTCTTGCAATCGACTAGTCCGTCTAGGAAATTTTTAGAGATTCCAGTTTCTCCGAAGTATTATGATAATCAAACCACTACACCCAAAGGTCGTCGACAAATCGCTCCTCCCAAGCAAGCTTCCGTAGCCAGAGCTCTTGCATCAATATCTTCGACACTACTATCACTGGAGTTGATCAACCTATTGGATCATATAAATTTGCTATTAGCAGAAGAAAATTCTGCTTAGTTGAAGTCTCCATTGGAGACGAAGTTAACTCAAAAACAAACGAGGCAGATTCAGGATCCCAAAATAAACAAGTGAAAATCACCGGCAATCACCGTCTTCCATCAATTGAGATACTTGAACTCGCTTCTCTAGATATTCTCTTCTAGGATACTTCCAACCAGAGGAAACTTGTTTCCTTCGTCCAGAGCTGGATATTTGATAACTCTATTAGCCAAGTAAGGAGCACAGTGGGTTTCGTAAGTGACAGTCAAAAGTCGATAGGTGCCCACCAAAACTTCCCTAAAAGTTTTCTATGCGTCAGCCATGTAAACAGAACCAGGCGATCTCCAGTTTAACTTAATAGAGACTGAATCATTTAGAATCTGTCGACCCATATGCAAATGTGAATTTGAAGAAGTATTATTTGATGTTCAACTTTGTGCATCGAATGCGAATCTTAGTTTTGTAGTAGAATTACTTTCTCTCAAAATCGGGTGGTGTGGTAAATACAGCCTGACGAGTATTTCCTAGCTCTTCTTCTTCCACAGGTCCATTTGTCCCAATTTTTCATGATCAGATAAGAAATCTAAATATTCTTGGAAGAATTTTGAATTTACTGTCGTAGAACGTTATCCAGTAAAATTTTTCGTCTAGAAAAGGAGGCACCGATTTTTATTGGTGGATAATATCTAAATGGTAACCGTATCAAGTAGCGTCTATCGTTTGTGCGTTGGTGAGTCATGAAGCAGTGCTGTGTTCTTAAGTTTTTTCTTTGTCAATCAAGAGGCTTCTATTAGGGAGTTCTTTCAGTTTCCAAAACTTTATCAAGTCTTCATGCAAGACATCAGAAATCATGCTCTGATGTACCGTAAGTGGGATTCTTGTCTCCATTTTAGTTGGTCCAACTGGACCTGACAAAATCCAACCAAAAACGGTATATTGTGTAGTAAGAGTGCCTAACACACTCTGCTGTAGTCCAGGTAATAGGCACGAGCTATATTTATCTGCGCCTAAAATCGAATCAATTAGTTCAGAACTATAGAGGTTAAGATCAGCTAACTAACTAACTAACTTAAATGCTGGCAAATCAGTTTAATTTTCCCGATGGATCAAGATGAGGTAAGATGGAGCAATACGAAGGCTTGCGTTAGGACGTTAGGGCAGTTTTTTCAGTGGGAAGTAAATTTAACAAACCTTGATTTCTTGGGGAGACAATATTCACTTCCTCAACTCCATGAATTGTAGCTCTCACCTTCTGGAAAGTATAGGTTTCGAAATTTTCATCACTCTTTCTTAAACAAAACAACATTCCGAACCTTGATCCAATATCATTTCTTGAGTCATTATTAAGTGAGACGTGATTGGCTCGCGCCACGTGAGCTAATACATTGCCAGTGTTTTTATCTGGTTGAGTAGAAGAACCCGCAACTATACCAATTAATAATGTGGAGACGTAGTGCCAGCTGACGGCGTTGTAATAGATTCAAAATTATTTACATGCAACAACGTGTTTTGTTTACTATCACATTTCCTTCATGTCAGTTTGCCTGTACTGTGAAAGGGTCTATGACCTGGCGTTGCACAATAATAACAGACGTGGTGACAAGTAATAACTTCCTTACGCCCTTCAAATGAGGCCATGTTTCAAATTGACTACATTTGAACAATGGATAACTTCCCTTACATAGTAGGCATTTGGGGGTGAAAGGTGCATTATGACTCTGAAGGCCTGATTGTTTAACATTTTTATTCTCATCTTGTGAGCTCGTTTAAGCATTAGTCTTCGAAGCTTGTAAAGATTCTGCAACGCGGATACGTTATCCTATAAGTGTATCGACTTCTTTGTAAGAAGGATAATGAGATTCAGAATCAATTTGCATCTTCCAATCCTTAAACGATTGAATATCTAGTCTTTTAGTAGTTGAAAAGACGAAGAAATCACTCCATACTCATCTATTCGAGGGTGTACGTTTCTGAGAGCAGATGGGTTCAAATGGTTCAAATACTAAACGATATTTACAAGTTTTTTTATTAAAATATTATAATTGCTATGAAAACTGCTATAATCTAGCGGTCAGTGTTGAACAACTGTGATTCAACGGTTCTAGAACAGAAAAGAACAGTTTAAGAACATGCTTAGACCATAGTTCGAGTATTGTCCCAAATGGATGTAGCAGTTATGTCACGCTGTTTTAGAACCATGCTTTGTCGAAGATCTGTACCAATTCTGGAACAGCGTTGTGCTTCAACTTTTTCTCATGTCACTTTTTAAAAATTAAAAAAATGTAATTAAATGGTGCAATTGAACAAATAATTTTTATAAGTACATTGTTCGTAGAAAAAATGATTTGCTGTTTTGCACTAAAAATAATCTGGTGCCATGAAAATTGTGCCGAGAAAGGAGAAAAGAATGTTGTTAATCAAAATATGTTATTTCGTGGAAAAGTCTATCATGAGTGAAATGAGCCTAATGGTTCAACCGGCCTGGATTGTTGCTGATACTTATCGAATTTTTTGTTAACCCCTTAGGTCCAGTTGTCTGGTTCCAAAAGTTTGAGTACGCAATAGGTCATTGGCTTCAAAAATCGACAGAGCACACGATTGGTTGTGTTCTTTGTAGCCCTGGATGTTTTTCACTTTTTCGAGGAAAGGCCCTAATGGATTATAATGTTATTAGGAAATATGCAACTGAATCTACGGAAGCGAGGCATTATATTCAATACGATCAGGGCGAAGATCGTTGGCTTTGTACACTCATTCTTCAAATGGGCTATAGAGTAAAATAAAATTTCTATTTTTCTTAAAATACGAAACAAGATTATAGTTGAATTGTAATCTATTGTAAAATACGACGTTGTTTACGATATCGTATACGCTGATGTAGACGATATCGTATGTGACATCGTACACGAAGTCATAAATTGGGATAGTATACAATGTCATTTACGATGTCCTTCACGATTTGCAGTTTTTCTACTATTAAAAAAAGTTAGTTAACGTAAATATCTCATTTATTGCAAACTCTGAGTCGATGTAGACAACTATTTTATCTTTTGCTCATCATGAAATTCAATCTCGTCCTGGAAATAAACGTATAGTCATACGGTTCTATAACTGACACTAAGTTTGCAATAAATTGTATATTTAAATTTCCTAAATTTTGTTAATGAAGAAAAACCTGCAAACCGTAAACGACATCTTAAACGACATTGTGTACGTCATCGTATACTATCCCAAATTACGACTTCGTATACGGTGTCACATACGAAGTCGTATACTATACCGTATTTTAAAGTAGGGTAAAACATACTTTGATTGCATATGTATTATTTTAAACAAAGAATTATTTTGGCTTGATCTCTATCTTGGTATTTAGTTGAATTTGAGATTCGTTTGATCAGGTTGAATATTCTGCTGCAAGTGATGCTTACACCCACGCTCCTGAAAATTTTGATGAATTTTACGTCCAGCGAAGACGATGGATTCCCTCGACAATGGCCAATATTTTTGATTTGCTAAGTACCTCTAAGGAAACGAGACGTTGCAATAATGATATTTCTTGGCTATACATGCTTTATCAGTGGATATTGATGGGTGAGAATTTTTTTTTCCAAACTCTCTTATTACAAAATTATTTTTTCTTTTAATCGAAGATCTTATTTTCGAAGCAGCAAACTTTGTAAGATTCTACTGTTTTGTATTTGTAGCTCAAAATTTCAACAATTTTTTGGAAAATCAGACTGTTCGGTTGTAAATTAACTTTTTCATCAAAAATGTATGTGTTTGGTTGAAGAGTCAACTATTTTAGTGAAGAATGTAACATATTTTGAGTTGATAACTCAATTGCTTTCCAATTAATTCGTCTTTTTGGCTTGAAAATTCAAGAATAAGGTTGGACATTTGTCTTTTTTGTAGAATATTTATGTAACTGTTAGGATATTCATTTGTTTGGTTCGAAATCGAATTACTTGGTGGAAAATTTATCTTCAGTGATTGGAAATTCATCATTCCAGTTGAAATTTCCACTATTCGATTTTCGATTACCTGTATTGTTTAAATTTTATTCTTTTGGTTGAAGATTCAATTGTTTTTTGGACTGATTTTAAAATTTAACCATTTGTTCAAAAATTTCATTATTTTGTTGAAAATGCCTCTTCTTGGTAAGAAAAGTAATCTGGTTTATTGAGAATTCATCTGCTTAGTTGAGAATTGAACATCATTTTGAAAATTTATCTTTTATGGTATAAAATTCATCTCTTAATCTTAAAATTAATCTTCTTGTTGAAACATTAATGTTTTTTGTTAAAAAATTCGACTTTTTGGTTTGAAAATTCTTCTTTTTAGGTTGGGAATTCATATGTTCTGTTAAAAAAGTGGTTGTTTAGTTCAAAATTAAACAATTTAATGAAGTCATTTTTTTTTGTCTGAAAGTAATCTTTCTCTTTCCAAAATCAACTTTCTTGTCGAAAATTCAACTGTCAACTGTCAACTTGATGCTTGCAGTAAACAATAATTTACTCTTCTATTATTTTTTTCTATTTAGGGTCTACGATTTTGGGACCAGGGACGATTTTCCTAATGTTGGTGGGAGCGTTTGTCGCTGCTTTTCGAATTGACAACTGGACAAGTTTATCATATAATTTGATACCAATCCTGACCTTCATAATCGTCTGCCTCACCTGTAAAGAACCCATTCAAGTAAGATTTCTATTATTTAATTATCTAAGAATAAGTGAGTTCCAAACTTAGACAATGCGTTTTGTTGGTCAAACCTATTGTTTTGACTTAGCTCATGTCTCTGAATAATATTAAGCTCTAGGGCTCTAGGGCTCTAGGGCTCTGTTTCACGGTTTTTATGCTCCATGGCTTTACCTTGATACAGATTCCTGAAAAATCACTCATGCAGTCTATAACATTGTCCGAATCCCATACCATCTCACCTTCTGCATTCTTAATTCCGATGACCTCAGTCCTAGTATTTCCTTTCCTAGTCTTCTGAACCCATTTCCAAAACAGTTTTTTATTTCCTTCAAAATCATTTTGCATTTTTGTATCTTCCGCTTTGATCTGATCATTCCTTGCTTGGACTAGAATATTTGCTTTTCTCTTCTTATCTCTATAATCATTTACTATTCTCGTACTTTCCTTCTCGCTCAGACCTTTGATATTCAACATTCTGGAGTATGCTTCTCTTTGCTCGTAGACTGCTAGGCGTATTTCGTCATTCCACCGAGCATCACCAGACTTTCTTCCTACAGTAGCAGTACCACACACTGCCAATGCACTATGGAAGATGCAATCCCGTAGTATTATCCATGCACCCTCTGTATTCTTGTTGCCTATCTCTATCTTCCAATCTTCTTTGCTACGCCCGGAATATTTATCCAGCTTTTCATGATATACTTTATGTAATTCTGGTTTTTGCTCACGTCTGTTTTGCTTCTTTAATCATTTTCTTCCTCCTCCATTCCTAACCTAGGTTAATTTTTGAAACTATAAGATAGTGATCCGATCCGCATTCAGAACCTCTCATAGCCCTTGCATCTTTCACAAACCCTCTCAGTCTTTCGTCCGCTATAACAATGTCGATCATACTATGGCTTTTGCCTCTGCACCAAGTATACATGTGCATCATTTTATGTCTAAACCAAGTGTTTGTGATGAACAATCCCCATTACCGTTAGTTTGTTTTTTGGTCTCCGAAATGACCAAGCACTCTGTCGGTACCTTCGCGTTGCACTGCAACCCAGCCGTTTATGTCTCTTTACTGTCACCATCAACAGGAGCATAGCATGCTACAGTCTTCTGACCCCCACTTCCATTCCAACCCATATTAATCTAGCAGATACACATTCATACTTTTTGATATGTTGTTTCGCTCTCTTATTTATAATGAGACCGATAGATCCTTTCCGAAAATCCAATGATTCGACCAAACTTGACATATAAATAATACATTTGTCTGAACGATTCTCCAATTTGTTTTCAACCATGACCCGGAACACTTTCATTAGTTCAGACAGATGTTTGTGGATGCTGCAACTAATATATCATCCATGTAAACGACTAGATTTCCTGATTCAATTAGGTCCCTGTAAACAGTGTTCAGAGATTTATGGAAACGAGTCGGGGCAGTCTTAAGACCGAATGGCGTGCGTAAAAATTCATATTCACCCAAATTAGTTGTGAATGACACCTATGTTTTTGAATCTGGTGACATGCTGGTAATATGAAAAAATCCATCTTTTAGATCTGAGAACAAAATATATTCACCCTACCTATTATACCCATGTCAAAACACATGAGGAACTCAGGATAATCTCTTATGGGTTTTGACCTGCTGAACGGTTTCTCACCTTGGAAAGGGTTCAGTGAGCACCGAAAAGTTGAGAGATATTTCAGTTGTACTCGTATTGTGTTCTGGAACTAATAAACATGAAAAAATGAGAAAGGAAGAAAAAAGAGAAGAAAGGGATTTTGGAGGTTGTCGTCTCATTTTTCTTACCTTTTTTGTTAGTATGTTTCTTTCACAAATTTCAATAGTGATATTTGAGGGAGTTCATCCAAATTTGGTGGTTGGATTCTTGGTTTTTATATTCCCAATTTCCAGGAATCACAGATGTCAATTTTCTTTTTTTTCAGTTAAAGGTTGCCGAAATAATTTCAGCAGTTTATGGACTAATAATGGGCATCGTGCTGGTTGGAATCATGCTCCAAATCGTCGAGGATGGATGGCTTGCACCAAGTACTCTTCTATTCTTTATAATAGCTGGTCAGATGATAATTGCTGGTCTTCTCCATCCCAGAGAATGGACGTGTCTTGTCTGTGGAATAATTTACTATATCACTGTCCCCTCGATGTACATGCTTTTAATCATCTTTGCGATTTTCAATCTTCATAACGTTTCTTGGGGAACGAGAGATTCAAAAGCTCCTGATGCCACAAAGCCAGTAAGCAAATTTATAGAAATAGTGTTACGGGATGAAGTCCGAAAGGCTTGCTTTGGGTCATATGTTTTAATTCTCTCGCAAAAGGTTCAATTTCCAACATGAAAAGTTAACTTTACACCAAATGATTGATTCTTGACTGAAAAAGGTAAATCATGAAAAAATGAATTGTTGACAATCAAGGCACAATCCATTTCGGCACGAAACCTACATTTTTTCGGTACAAATTTCAGAAACTGGAAAAATGGCTATTTGTACCAAAATGCTAGTACAAATAGACAGATTTTCGCGGTACACGTAGACACTTCCTTCAATAAAATACATCAATTTTCCACAAAAAGTTAATCATCTAACAAACAGTTCAATTTGCAACTTATAAAATAAATTCCGAAACTAAGAAAACGAATTTCAACGAAGGGTTCAGTTTTTAACCAAGAAAGATTTTTTAGCCAAGAAATAAAAAAATTCCAACCCAGTTGTAAAATTTTTAATTTCAAAAAAGGCGAGTTCTGGATAAGAAGCAAAAAAATTCCTGATACTTGAAAATAATTTTTTTCCCTTTTTAGTCGGGAATTTGACTTTTTTTTTATTATTCATCTATTTGGATTGAAAATTCAAGTCTCTCCTGAAAAATTTGTCTTTTTGCCTTGGAAATTCACTGTTCTTTGGTAACTTTCAATCTTTTCCGTTGAAGAATGAAACCCAATCGGTTGAAAATCCATTTTAAAAATTAAACACTTTTTTCTGGAAATTTATATTTTTTTGTTATGAAAGTTCTTTGCTGAAAATTTATGCTTCATAGAAGAAAATTTTAACTTTCTTATAAAAAATACCATCCTTCTGGCTCGAAGATTCAACTATTAGTTTGAAAATGACATTTTTCGCAGTTGAAGTTTTTTCTTCTCATTCAGAAATTCGACTATTCCATTGAACTTATTTATTTTGCTCGGAAATGAATTTTTTCTAAAAGTAACGGCAGGATTGAGATGCAGTTTCCAAAAATAAAAAGCCTATTTTAGGTATAAAGTACGCATTCTACGTCCATAATTGAGCATCCGGATTGCAGAACGACCTTAGCGCGTGGACTCAGCCGGCTTAGTATGCAGTAGAGGGGATAACGCGTTGGTACGGGCCAAGTTCATTGAACAAATACTTTAAAACTGCCGTCATTTTGTTAATAATCATCGGATCGTGTTGATTTGTGCATACAAATACTCACGTGTCTCTAGCGCTTCCAATAAACCTAATTGAATGACTTTTTTCTCCATATTTGAGATTTCAGGAAAGACCAAAATCAATAATATCAGTAGAGTTCTCATACGTTTCATTATAAAATATCTCAAATTTAGATCGATTGGTTTGTATTGAAAGCAATGACGAGCATTAACAAACAAAGGCTCAGTCCAACGCTCCACGCTCTTGATGCACGTGTCGCTCACTTTGTTTATTTATGCTCTTCATCGCTATTAATGCGAACGAATCGATCTGAATTTTAGATATTTTATAATTGAATGTATGAGAACTTCTCTGATATTATTTATTTCGATTTGTTTTGGAACCCATAACTGAGATTTTCACCTCAATGTTATAAAAAGTTGGGGTCTTATTGAAGAATCTAAAATATGAAGAAAAAAAAGTCTTTTAATTAGGTTTGCTGGAAGCGCTAGAGATGAGTATGTGTATGCAAAAATCAACACGATTCAGTAATTATTAACGGAATGACGGCAGTTCTAAAATTATTTGTCCAATCAACTTGGCCCGTAGCAACTCTTCATCCCTTTACTGTCTACTGAGCTAGCGGAGTCCATGCGCTAAGGTCTATCTGCAATCCAGACGCTCAATTTTCATTACCATAGCTAATTTTTTCTTCTGATTGGAAGGGAGCTGGGGAAACGAAAGAAGGTGCAACAACTAATCCAGATGGAAAGGTAGACAGCAAAAAAGATCAGAAAAATTCCGACACAAAAGGATCCATTGAATTTTCTCTAGCTGGATTATTCAAGTGCATGCTATGCACCTATAAAAAAGAATCTGAGGAAGAAATCAAACTCAATAATATTGCTGATATGCTCTCTCGTATAGAAGCTCGTATAGACACAATCGAAAGGTCAGATTTGAACAAACATTGCCATTAGTCCTCTATCTTAAAGATTGACATAATCGTTTCGATTATTATGAAAAAAAGATAGTTTTTGTATTCATAAAATTTAAAGTTAGAATTTTGATTTGCGTCATAACGTTTGTTCCCAGAGATCTTTTTGTTTTTTCATCCTTTTTCTCAGATTGAGTCATTTTAAGTATTTAAAACTTAGAAACAAATACTAGTTAAAAATTGTGAAATTTCAAATAAAACTTGAGTCATAATTGCTTATCAATCGTAAGACTGAATGTTTCCAAATGCCTCAAAAAATACTTATGATTAAATTGATTGTAAGTTTTTGTTTTCTCAAATCAAATAATTCCAAATTGGAAACTTTCAAAATATATTACCAAAATGAATCCGGTCCATTGGAACAGAATTTTTCGTCCAGGCAGGATCTGAATTTATCGGGATCTAAAACCTAGATTGCGCTAGTGTCACGAACAAGCAGAGAGGTCGAATTTTTAAGACGCATTTAAATTTATGCATAAAAGTAATTTCACGATTGTCCCGTGAAGCATAAACTCAATAGTTAGTAGACGATCAGAACTGAAATATCAAATCTAACCTAAAACTTTAAGGTTATACTATTCTAGATATTGAATATTTTATGTATAAATTGATATATAATTACTCTTGAGCCTATTTTCGCGTCAATAAAAATTCATTTAATATTGCAATTTATTAAAACTCACATGATGTAGCGGAATGAATGTTATTTTGGGAAAAATTAGTTTTGACAGTAAAGGTGAGGATTAAGAGTGTTCAAAATGGGATATTAGAAAATATTAAAAATGAGCGTTTTTCAGTCACGTGAATGTAATTATACATAACTGACATTTACATATATGAATACAAACGAAAGAAAGAAATGTCATTTATCACACACACACACACACACAACTGTGAACACGGCACTTGTTTGCTACGTTTGCTACCGCGACACCATCTTGAATCACGTGAGCTCATTTTCAGGCAGCTGATAGCCGAAGAAAGGGCTGTGCATGCGCAGTAGCACTGCCTCAAAAAGTGCCATTTTTACAGTCGCAACACGGACTAAGAAACGCCAATTTTCAATGTTGGAGAGACAAAAAATATATTATTGTGTATTTGCGTACACACCATTTAACTTTGCACATGCATCAGTGGCGGATTTACCGAACAGGCAACGGAGGCAGCTGCCTAGGGTGGCAAATTTTTGGGGGCGGCAGAATTTCAAAATTTGGATACTGCAGATTTTTGTGAAGAAGCAAAAATTTTACAAGAGGCATTCGAGCAAGATCTAGAAACATCCATCGCAGATGAACTCATCCATTTTTAAGCTTATCTTTAATCAGCCAATCAAAATTTGAAGCAGCTCACATCAATGGGAACATTCACGGAGAGAAGTGTGATCGCACCGTAAAGTGGGGACATCTGAATCGTACTTGTCATTTGTACGTAGAACTTCGGCAATAATTATGAAGATGTTCCAGCAAATTTTACGTGTCGAAAGATCTCCTTCTTGCCTGGAGGGCATTAAAAATGATTTAAGATCAACAATGGGTCAGACTAGTTTGAATTCTTGGGCGTTGTTTACTATAGAAAGAGAAATTTTGCGTTCGATGGACAGTGATAAAATAATAAATGAATTCTCCATCCCAAAAGCATGTCGTAAAAATATGTAACATGTGGACATAACATGTGTGATATATCGAACTATTAAAAATAACCGAATTATCATTATTATTTATTATCGACTTTTTTCGCTAATAGAAAACTTTAAACTTTATCCGGACTTTATGCCACCTAGGGCGGCAAATTGTTTAAATTTACCACTGAGTCATGCGTGATGCATTAATCAAAATAATGTACGAAGGTAATATGGAAGGATTGAAAGAATTTACACACTCGTTAAAAATAAGGTAACATAAGCAAGTGCGTTCAGAGTTAAAATGTAGACTGTAGTAAGTATACCATAACACATACAAATGATTTGTAGTTTTTATTATATACCAGAAAAAAATATGCGATAAGAAATTATGGAAAAAATTATAACATAGTTTTTATTTATATTAAAAAATTTTCACATTTTGCTGCCCGTAAGTGGGACCCATATTCTCTTTAGCCCCGGGCCCCGTAAGGCTCCAATCTGCCCCTCAATGACACAGATGGCGCGAAGTTTCTTTGAAAATATTTAAGAGTGTCCTAACCCTGACGACATTCCCCTATATAACAAAAGGAGATTAGATGAAAAGGGGGGTGAACTGTTACCCTATACTAATCTGGTACTATGAACGACTCTGTTCAAAAAGGACCCCGACAATTATTCCAATTTCCGTCTGTAAATGATCGCGAGATAAAATATTAATTTATTATGATTTTTCAGGAAAGTTGCTGGAACACCACTTTCGGTTATAGACAGTGCGCATTCATTCGTGAATGAGAAAGAGAGTACAGTTTACAAATCAGAAAAGCACAGTACTGACTATAAGCCTGAAAAAGTCGCAGTATTTTCAGAAAAAGGAAGCTCGACTTTCAAATCTGATTTCAATTCCTACTTGAAATCAGAAGATTCAGATTATTCTGAGTCAGAGAGTATGAACGAATCGAGAATTTATTCCGTATCTGACAGAGACGAAACTGACTTTGTTGTTAATCCTGCTTGGATGTTTGATGCAGAATTGGGAAAAGGAGGTGTCAGTTATCTTGTAACTGAAGAGGAAACTTTTTGGATAGATGTTATTGCTGCTTATTTGAAACCAATCGTTCTAGACGAAGAAACTAGAGAGAAAAACGTGGGTGTAACCCCAAGACTTCTTTAATCCCCAAAAATAATGTGTTTGCTCTTAATTTGAATAAAGATTGTATTTCATTTCAGGCAAAAGTTGCAAAGGACTTGAAGGGTTTACGAGACAAGTATCTCTTCCAATTTTGTATGGTCAACGCTCTTTTCATAATTATGGTTTTCCTTATGCAGCTGAATAAAGATAAATTACATCTTGTGTGGCCCTTTGGCGATACGTATAACGTTACTTACGAATACAATAATCAGGAGGATAAAGCTGAGGTATGAAATATAAAAATAATAAACTTATGAATATTATTAATGTAGAGATATAAACGAAACGAAACTTTTGGAGAAAGATCATTGTCAATCAAGCAATAGGACTTCTCTACGATAATATTAGATTTTTCAATCCTAAACGGAAATAATCAACGAAACAGTTGCATTTTCGACCAAACAATATGAATGTACCAAAGTTGTTAAATTTACAACAAAGTTCTCAAATTTTTAACGAAAACCGTTGAATTTTCAAGCCAGCAAGATAAATTCTCCACAAAAATCTCATTTTAACCAAGAAAGATAACTCTTCTACCATAGAAGATGAATTTTCAATTCGAGAAAGAAATTTACTAATTATTATTATTTATTTATTTATTATTGTTAGATAACTCAACCATTTTTTTTGTTTAAAATTTCAGCAATTCTATTTTTGGATGCCTATCAATCTTCTTGTATGTATTGCGTTCAAAATAAAGGGATAAATGAAGGTGACTTACATAAAGTAGTTCAATTGTTACAACAATAATTAAACTCCCAACAGAACAGATGCAATTTAACCAAATAGCAGGGTTTCGGACCTACAAAGAGGAATTTCCATCCTAGGACATCAATTTCCTATCAAAACACGATTATATAAAAAGTACATAATTTTCAACCAATTATGTAGTCGAATTCCCAACTAAGAAAGCTTGATTCTCAACCAAAAATAGATTGCTCAAATTTTCAATTTCGAAAATTCTTTGGTAACAAAAAAAACCGAAGTTTTAGCCTGTTCAATTTAAGCTAATTTTCAACGAAATTGTAAAATTCGAAACCAAGAACATGGGTATTCCATCAGTGAGATCAATGTTTCAACAGAATTGACGCATTTGCAACAAAATATATGACTTTTTAAAAAATTACATAAAGACTTAAGCTAAAAAGAATTTTCATCGAAAAAGTTTATTCTTAACCAAGAAAGATGATTATTCACAATTAAAAATGAATTCTTTATACTTGAGCGAAATAGTTTTCTTTCCAACAAAATAATAAAACTTCTCACAGAACAATTGAATTTCTAAACTTTTTACCCTAAATCTCTACCTGCGAAGAAGAATTTCCAATCGGAAAAAAAAAACTTTAAACTAGTTTAATTCAACGAAATAAGAAGAATTCCTACCGAAATAGTCAAATCTTCATTGAAATATAATAATATCCAACAAAAAGATGTTTACTGATTGAAAAGATAAGTTCTAAATAACAAAAATAAACCTTTATCCAAAAAACGGAATTTCAACAAAGCACGAGAATTCTTAACTAGATACACTCATCTCCCAATTTTGATCCAGCATCGGGGACAGACGGCCCGAAATCGGGCAGCAATTAAAATCCGTTCGAACCGTATTTGAAGCGACGACCGAGCACGCTCACGTCAACACTTAAAGCCGCATATATAGTCTGTGAACGCCTCACGCAGAGAGTTGCTAAGTAAACAACTTTGAAATACGCAGTACCGTCCTGCCTACTCGAGCGATGCCCTGTAGTGTAGATGATCTTTCTGCCAAGAAGATCAATGGTATAAAAAGAAAGACAAACTTTGGAGGAAATATGATTTGTTAACGGAAGAATTTTTTTCTTTGACCGAATTGTTGAATTTTTTAGCAAAAAGAGGAATTTTGTTCATAACAGTTGAATCTTCAACCAAGAAAAAAAAATTTTCAACGAAAAACGTAGTAGATGATATTTCAACACGAAGATTTTTTAATTTCACAGCGAAAAAATTGTTATTCGACCAAAAAGAATTAATCTCGATCAAAATAGTTCATTTTTCAATCAAAGACATTAAGTTTTAACTAGAATGATGAATCTTCAGCCAAAAGAGAGGGATTTTCAGCAAAACCGTCAATCGTTCAACCAGATAGTCGAATTCTTAATACTTAGGATAATTTTGCGAACGAGAAAATTAGTTTTCTGACATGAAAATATGATTTATCAACCAGATGTATAAATTTAAAGCAAATTGTTGATTTTTTAACTAAAAAAAATATTTATTTTCAACCAAATACGAAATAGTTGCATTTTTGAATTGAAAATAAACTTTAGGCCAAAAAAAAAACAAAATTCCAACATATTTAATAGTCACAGTTTCAACGGAAAGAAAAAATCTTCTGTCAAAGAAATGCATCTTTTATAAACAGCTCAAGTTCCAACAAAGAAGTTGAATTTTTGAACGAAGAAAGTGTTTTTTAACAATTTAGTTGCATTTTTCAAAAATATATGAATCTGCAACCAAACGGTATAATTTTTAAGCAAAAGAGATGAGTTTCGAACAAGAAATATAAAAAGCGACCTATTTAACAACATAAAATTAAAGGCAAAGATAGCACCAATACGAAAAAAAATGGGGAGTTCCTCGAAAATGTGGGGAAAAAAGAGAATCTTGAAAAGAAATCTAATAAAGATTAAAATATAATAAGAAGTATAAAGTCGTAGAACTGATGCGAAATATGAAAGTGATTTTAACAGTTATCTTTCGTCAGGGCCATTTTTATAATAATACAGTTCATGGTCATGAAATGTACTAAACGTTATCTTAGTTTATAACGTTACTTTTTCTGAAATACACATATGTCGAAAATTGTGTAAATTTATCAAAAAATGGGCGTTAAAACTTGAACTATATTGTTGAAAAATAATTTCCTTATCGAAGATTCATCTCTTTGTTTGTAAATTAATTTTTCGAACTACAAAAATCTACTATCCTATTCTTAATCCGTTGCAAAATTACCGTTTCCAATTGAAAATGTAACCATTTAGTTGACTTTTTTTTCTTTTTCGACAAAATAATCTCCCTTCGTGGCAAATGGAATTCTTTTGTTGAAAACTTCATCTTCTGTTCCAAAACTCATCTTCCATGGTCTTATATGCAACTTTGATTGAATATTTATCTTTTTCTTATAAATTTATTTATTTGTTTGAAAATTTGATCACTTAATTGTAAATTCAACAATTTTGTTGAAAATTTGTCCTTATCAGTTTAAAAGTTCCTTTTTCGAATGGAAGATTCCTACTTTTGTGTTAAAAATACGTCTGTTGCGTAGAAAATTCTTCATTGTTTTGGAAATGCAACTGCTTCGTTGAAAATTGGTGTTTTATGTTGAATTTAGCTATTTATCAATGTTTTTTTATTCGAAATATCAAATATTACATAGTTTATTTAAAATTCACCAATTTGGTTCACGTCTTTTTTTTATTTCTAGACGGAGAAATATTTCTTCGTTGAAATTTAAATTTTTATTATTGGAAATTTCGTTGTTTTAGTTTGAAAGAGCAACTGTTTGGTTGGAAATTTTTCTATTTCTGTTGAATGCAAGTATTTATTATTTTTAATTGAAATCTTTTTGGGTTGATACATCAACCATTACATCATGTATTGAGGATTCGCCTATTCTTGTTAAAAATTCATCTTTTCGTTGAGTTGGGATATCAACTATCAAATTTTGCATTGAAAATTCAACAAATTGATTCACGTCTTTTCTTATTTCCTGACGGAAAAATATTTTTTTGTAATTATTCTGTTAAAAATTGGATATTTTGGTTTTAAAATCCAATTTCTCGTTGATTTCAAGTTAGGTAAAGAATCGTTGCCTCTCTCTTCTCGCCACGCAATAACTCAAAATATCATGAGAATTGAATAGGGTTGTTTCACAATTTTAGATAAGAAATTTTTTGAATGAATAATTTTAATCCTAACTCAAAGTGCGTTGTACATTTTTTTCTGTTGAATTGTCCAACAGAAAAAAATTGGCGAAAATTGAAGGCGGGAAAACAGTTATTCAAATATGTGTGACATGAGTGTCACGCAACACAGAGGTTCTCACAATAATAAATGCAAAGGCTTTCGAAGAAACTTATGAAAAAGAGGATAGGCCGTTCTAGTATCAATCGCGTGCTGATTCTAACAATTTTGAGAGCTTTATTAGAGTTTATGCGTTCATTGACAAAAAACTAAACTAATCCCGGTGTGATATTCTGGGTAAATGTAAGTAGTACGTTGAAGCGTTGAAGGAAATCAGTATCTTACACTTCGTATTTCTGCACTTACAAAGTCACTGTCACTTTTAAAATATTATGGTACCATAAATATATGTACTTTTGGTATATTTCCGCTAGTGACTTTCGCAAAACCCTCCTTTGATTCCTTCGACATTATTTTTAAAAGAATCGCGAATCCTATTGTTGACGCGTGAACATAACCAAAACAAAACATGGACACAGAAAAACATATCTGAGAGTCACTGACACCTAACTTGTGATTGGTCGAAAATTCGACTTCTTTTACGTCAGATGGGACCTCCAATCGAAATCTTTATAGAAAATTCTAAGTTCAACATAAATTCAAAATATTGAACGATACGCGAAAAACATTTTATGGACGTTCATAAAATTAGAGTTTCATAAATTATAATATCCATTCATTGGAAAAGCGATATCTGACTTTGAGAACAACCCTATTTGCGTAACAGCGAAATTACTTGAAACTTTGTAAAAGATGGGAAAATGATTCAAAATCTCTATTTGAGGTGTTTTAGAGAATTTTTAAAATTTAACGGAAAGAAAGGGGGGAAGTAGTGTTATAGGTAAAAAAGGGGACGGACTGTGATCCCTGCTAGGAATTAATAATGTTAACTCAAAAAAATGTTCGTCTTCAGTTTTATTTGGACATTTTTAGTGGCAACACTCATATTTACAGAATCTTATGATTCTTAACTTCAGTCTTTAACAAATTCCTTGAGCTTCAGGTTTTTCCTGACTTTCCCTGAACAGTTTTAAATTCCCTGACTTCCTCCAACTTTCTATAATTCTCTCATCTGTAAATTGATATCTGTATTGTATTTTTTTCTTAATTCTTGAATTTTTCTTACAGATCCACATCGAAAAACACTATTTGCGCCTGGAACCTATTGGTTGTATATTTATTATCACTTTTGTCAGCATTCTTTTCATTCAGTTTTTGGCAATGTTGGTTCATCGATTTGATACCTTTTCTCATTTACTGGCCAAGACTTCTTTGGATTGGTATTGTTGCAAGAAAGTAAGTATTTTCTTCATTTTTAGGCCGAAGATATCTGACTAAGTGATGGGAGTATCTAATTTCTCATCTATAGATACTTTTTTTGGTAACCATAGTGTTGAAGTTACTTTTGTAAATGAGACACGAATTTTAAACTTGTTAAATTTTTCTTAGTAACAGTATCTATAAAAATCGTTACTTCTTTCGTTTTTAGTTATTTTGCTGCTTCTGCAATAATTCTTTATTTATTTGAATACTAAAAGTGTGGTGGCAGATAGCTATTGAGAATAAAAGCCCATATAGGGAAATTACAATTTTTCTCCCACCCTAGAAGTTAAAATTTTCGATATACTTTTTTTTTGGTTTAAAATAAATTTTTCATCTGAAAATTAAACTGCTCCAATTGAAAATCCATGTCTTTAGTTGACAATCCAAATATTATCAGTTGAGATTCCATATTTATTGGTCTTTTGCTAGAAAATTAAATCATCTTGTTGGAAATTTGTATTTTGAATGAATCCAACATTTTTTTACTTCTATCTGAAATCTTGGACTACTACTTTCATCGTTGAGAATCCATCTTTTTACGTTTCAAATTCATTTTTTCAATTGATAATGCAACTTTTCCATGTTCGGCTACAAGATTATCTCTCAATAAGTTGAACATTTGTAATTTGTTGGTGGGAAATTATTCTTCTCTGTTCAAAATTCATCCCCTCAAATTCAAATTGAAATATTTTGTTCGGAAACTTTCTTCCTTAGTTGAAGTGCTTTGTTGGAAAATCAGCTATTTGGTTCATAATTTCAGTTTGGAATTCATCTCTTTCTATGGAAATTTTACTATTTTTGAAACGATCTTTTTCAGTTGAACATTATTTTCAACTGTAATTTTTTTTAAGAAAAAAATTACCTGTTTGGTTGGTTCTGTTTGTTGATGAATTGATAATTTTTTGTAAAAAAATCATACATATATTTTGTTCATGAATCGTCTTTTTTGGTAAAAAATAAATATTTTTATTTTAAATTCTTTTTTTTTTTTAATTGAACTTTGAGATTGTATTTTTTTCTTCTGGTAAAGATTCATAATTTTACTTGAATACCTATTCCTTATTTTGAAAATGTAACTATTTTGTTGTTAGTAGGAGATCAATCTTTCATAGTTGGAGAAATTTGTTTCTTGGGAGGTTTTTCATCTTTTCGGTTGAAAATTCATCTTTTTGGTTGAGAATTTATTTTTTTCACCCTTCGTTTGGCATAAATTTTGCCTATTGGAAATGCAGCTATTTCGTTGTTGGTTGTAGAATATTGTTGAAATTCCTTCTTTTTGACAAAAAATTGATCTTCTTGGTAGTATATCAATCTTTTTTGTCGTATATTTATTTCTTTTTGTTCAAAATCCCACTATTTCTTTAAGAATTAATTTTTGTCATCAAAGATACGTAGATTAATTATTCTCCTTTTCGAAAATTGTATCTCTCTTAATTAAAGTTGGATTTTTTAGTTTGAAATCGGTTTTTATTGGTTGAAAGTTAAAGTACTGTTTCGTTGTAAACAATTTTTTTTTTTTGAAATTTAGAGGAAGCGAAATTTATCACTCGAATGCGTCGAAAATGAGAATACAAAATTCTTGAGTCTCTAATCCTAAAACTGAACCTA
>WSXT02133923.1:0-10636 GCA_011762715.2 Neuroterus valhalla
CTTATATTTCCGCCGGATTGGTGGTTACGCAAACAAGGCTCCCGCCTTTACAATAATTTTCGCGCGAAGTCACATTACATCGGGTAAATACGTGGCTCAAATAAATAATTATTAAAAATTATGCTACATTTAGTAATTCATTTCTTGCTAGGTTCGTTATAACTTTTATTTCTTTTGATTTTCGTTGTGACACTTTGGATACAATTCCGGGCATTTATTGCTACTTTAAAGTTTTGCGAGGACAATATTAAAGTTCAATTGATTGTATCTGCTACCTGAATTAGTTTGCTGTAGTAAATGTATGTTTTATCTGTTTTACAATCTTGCTTGAAGGGTATTTTATCTAAACTTATTATTAGAGAGAGATTATTTATTCTCTAGAAAAGATTTAAAAACTTCGGGCTCATATTATCTTAATTTATGAGGTGAATATCAAAATCTCTATCTATGTTATGATTTTTGACATCCGAACACCCTCGTATATATTTTTTGAATAAATTTATACATTCACTTTTCTGTAAATCATGAGGTTTTTATTGTGCGGAGACCTCAATATTGGTATCTGAATCGATTCTTGCATTGGAAATAAAAACCCTTGAAATTTTAATTACTACGGTTTTGATTTTCTTAACATTTGTTTCAATATATCATAACCTTTTTTTTCTTTTTGACTGAATTTCACATTTTTCTGATTTTGATATAATTCAATATTCAATCTATTAGTTCGTTTTTATTTCGAGAGTTACTTTCGAATGATAAAAGTTCTGGCTGAGCTGCCTATGTGGTGGCCAGCTTCCTTGGTAGAGTGGCAGGGTGAGGAACAACACTGAGGAGAAGGTCAATGATCAAGATCTTCGGTTTCAATTTTAAAAACAATGTAACTCGATTTCAATTCATAAAAGTGATTTAATTCTCTCAAAATAATAATCTAATTAGAGACTAATGTGACGTATTAAGAGCAATGTATTACAACGAAAGAATGAGTAGTGTGTCGCTCACCTAATAATTTTTAATAGCAGTGATAATCCCAAAAGAAGTGCTATATTAAAATAAGATTCTTATGCCGAAGATCTCATTTCAAAACGTGGTTAAAGTGCTTATTTTATTCGAAATCGCCTGGGAAGTCAAATGCTGATAGGCCTATACCGGGCGGCCAGCTTGCGTTGACATACGCGTGACGCGCGCAGCCTCTCTACGCATCATGACCCAAAAGTGGTCACGTTTGCCTACTCCAACTTTATTGACCATCTAAATATCATTTATTCCGGGTCCACTGAGCCTGTATTGAAATGAATGACTGCGTAATTGATAACTGTAACAGAGTGAGAAAATTACCAAGCCCCCTATTCTCGCCTCCAAATTCGGCAATTCTACTCAAAGAACAATTTACAATGCTCGAAATATATTGAGAAAAGAGACACCAACCAAGATCCTTTCCTTCTTACCTAAAGGCGTATGGTCAGAAATTCCCTCTTCTATTTGAATCAATCAGTTGAATTTCACGATAGAAACGACCCAACGGTCTCGAGCGTGGTACAACAAATGACAAATATGGCGGCTGTTCGTTCCTTCTGGCGGGAAGTGTGAATGCCGTGCGCATGACGCGCGAGGTAGAGAGTGAAGATCGCCAGGTGACGCGATCTTTTTGACAATCATGTGTCGGTGTTCCTAACCTAGATGTCAATAAGCGTTTCCTTCTGCTGATGAGTGAAGCCTTTCGGTGAATCCTTCAGGTGGATCCTGACTCCCGTATATTCTCGTAACAGTTGGGACTCAGATTCTCCGGATATGTATCCGGGCATCTCGACTGCAACTCTGCCCTCCTCCTGAACCATCACAAAACTCATCTAAATGTGTGGGCAGTTATTCAACCTAATCATCCCAGGTCAAACATGAAAATAGAGATAATGGAAGACAAGGAATAATTTTGAGTCGAGAAATCAATGAGGAAGGAGATTCGTTGCCTGGTGAGCATCTGGGTTATTTGTTGGATCATTACATAATCAATCAATTTAGGTAAGACATTTACTCCGAATCAGTTGATACAAATTTTATTAATAATTTAGAAGATTTGAATATAAATTCGATCAAATCGAGTATCTTTGAGTATCAGTATCTAAGCTCATTTAGCTATTACTGAATACTCTGATTGCTTCCTAGCAGTCATACAGTTGATTCGCTATTCCAGGTTATTTTCCCCGCATGAATCACCTCTATTCTAATATACCTTTATATTATTTCATGCGGTTATTCAAATACCCCGTTGCAAGGCATAACTACACTATCATGTCTGTTCGTTTTTCTATTATAAAAACAAATGTTATAATCTTCCAATTGACGGAATCGATTATGTTCTAGGTTCCAAGTCCCGCACAAGTCATTACATACCATATTATATAAATTCCCCATCAATGCTTGTATGATTAGGTAATATTAAATCGTAGAAAATACTTTTCGTCTCTATTTTCTCATTGGGAGCGGGATATTCTCCTATCTTCTATGTAGTCTTCTTGAGTTTTGGTGCTGCAAGGGCAAGGGGCGTTTCACTCTGAATTCAAGTAGTACCGTATGGACTTGGTTAAACGTTTCTTGCCGGGTTCGTACGATTTCATACGATTAACACGCTGCGGCACCGCGTGAACTTCGACCCTCAAAGTCGACGCGCTGCGCACATGAATTCGGCCGGATTCACTTTCAATTCGGCCGAGTTCGACGTTCTCCAACGCTGAGTACAAACGGTGGACACGTTTGTTACTGATTTCACGCAAACGATATTGGATTTTTGTCTTTCGCTCACGATTATAAATGTGAAACATACAAAGATTCAACTAATGGAAACGAATAAATATTTTAAACATGAGGCAATGATTTAATGATTCCAATAGAACACGGATGACAGACAAAACATTGTATATGAGCGCTCATGTACTTGGAATTCTTTCTTAGCCTAACAGTTTTATCACTGTTACACTCACCTGAATAGCGAAATAATGGGAATTTATTAATTATTTTGCAACAATAATTCATTGTTAACAAGATATTCCTAATTATATTCATTATTTAGTACAAAATTTGAATAGCTCTTGTTTGATCAGTTATGTAGATATTTTTTAATAGATTCCTCCAGGAGAGTAGTGACCTCCTCAGTGTGAAACTGAACCAATAATAATTCGTTTACAATGATAAAACGTAAACCTAAACGAGTTACGCTTACCTTGAAAAGGATTTGGCTTAATGGTATAATTATAGGATCTAGTTCAAAATTTTCCATTAACGGAAGAGTTTCAAGTAGGAACTATAGGAAAAATAACACCACATGTTGCACATTTGCACATTTTTTATTATGGGAAAGTTTGGGTAGTGAGACCTTTTTTCCACTCCACAATCTTTACTCCATTTTTTCAGTCCGTTCCTTCCTCTGAACATTTTTTCTACTGGACATTTTCCTACTGACCTTTTCTTCTACGGGACATTTTTTCTACATCCCTTTTCTCATACTGGATATTCTTCCACTTAATATTTCTTCAATTACAGCAGGTATTCATTGAAGACCTATTTGCCAACTTTCTTGAAAATTTCTAAGATAAAAATATGAGGAGTTATACGAAACCCAATTTTATTTCCAAATTCGAGTTTTTAAATTTTTCATTGTGACCAATTGCCCGCAAGTGGTGCAAAATTTCCATCTTTAATATTCTTTAACTGTTATTCCAATAATTTTTCATCATAATTAACCATTTTCCATCAATACCTATGTTTATTTACAAGTATTCACACTATTCGCAATAATTTACAAGTATTTCAAAAATAACTTTAATTTTTCGCAAAAAGCGAGTACACCTGCTGGGTTTGGATTTTTTCAGCTGGCGTGGAAGCGAGTTTTTGGAAAATGAAGAGTGGTAATAATGATTAGTGGAGAAAACAATTCGTGGAAAAAAGGTCCGGTGGAAAAAACAATTGGTGGAAAAATGTCCGGTGGAGGAAAGAATCCTTCAAAAAAGGTATAGTGGAAAAACAATTGGTGGGAAAAGGTACGGTGGAAAAAAGAAAACGTGGAAAAAAGGGCCGCTAGAAAAATAATTGGTGGAATAAAGGTCCAGTGGAAAAAAGCATTCGCGGAAAAAAGGTACATTGGAAAAAACAATTGGTGGAAAGATGGTCCGGTGGGAAAATGGGATTCGTGGAAAAAAGGTATAGTGGAAAAAACAATTCTTTGAAAAAGGTCCGGTGGAAAAAAGGATTCGTGGTAAAAAGGTCCGCTAGAAAAAGAATTGGTGGAAAAAAGGTCCGGTGGAATAAAGAATTCATGGAAAAAAGGTCCGGTGGAAAAAACAGTTGATGGAAAGAAGGTCCGTTGGAAACAAGAATTCGTTGAAAAAAGTTATAGTGGAAAAACAATTGATGGAAAAAGGTCCAGTGAAAAAAATAATTCGTGGAAAAAAGGTCCAGTGGAAAAAAAAATTGGTAGAAAGAAAGTCCAATGGAAAAAAAGGATTAGAAAAAGTGGTGTATTTTCCTAAATTTGAATGATGAAATTAGGAATCCTGAGCTCAAATTTCGTAGTTTTCAGAATATAAACTAAAAAACTGCACTTTTTGAAAATTGTTTCAAAACGACTTAGCAGTGATTTTCTTGCTATACCTCTATGAGTCTATAAAATAATACACTGAGAGAAACTCAATTATTTCACCTGACGAACCAGTCATAAATAACATTCTGTATTGGAGGTTACCAAGAAATTTGTATAGTTAATTGACAATAACAATTTCCGTGACTGTTCTCGAATAATTGAAAACTTGGTCATGGAAACTATGTCCACCTTCTTTTTAGAACCTTTGCTAAAAATTTTAGTCAAGTGAACATATTGAATTTCTTTTAGTGTATGATCAATATCATCGTATTTATCTTATGTAGCAGAAAAAGTGTTATCAAAAAAAGTGATCAAAAGTCTACGAGACTTCTAGATTTTTCATCCCTGGAATATGGAAAAATATTGTTTTACTATACTTTTTATAACACATGCATGATAGCCTTATAGCCTTATAGCATTATAGCCTTTTCGAAGCCTATAAAGCGGGGCTAAAGCTCTAATTTTCACTCCCTAGGGAGTAAAATGTGACTTTAGAGATGAATGATGAAAATCATACATCTATAAGCTCGTATTTTACGATAATCAGCCCACTCAGCGTAGAAACTAAGCGGATTTTCGGGTTGTAAATAACAGGATTTCACGGTTATAAATAGAACGTCACAATATTTAGATGATAAAATTACCGAAATTTTCCTGAAATTTGAAGACATTTTTTTATTGAATGTTTGGTAATTTATCTTGATTTGCCGTAAATTACCTGTAAGATTACTATAAATTCATATGAAATGAAACGAAAGAAAAAAAAGCAATGATGGCTCAGATTTTCAGAAATTCGAAGCTTGTCTCCAAACTTGTTACATCTATAACGAACGCTTACAGGAAGTTCATGAATTTGGATTAAAATTCCCGAATTTCGCGTTCCAGTAAACGGTTTCGGCGGATTTGGTACATTGTTCATTTTGATTTCTAGCGTTTTCGACGTTGAATTTTCGAGTGAAACGCCCCTCGTGCGAAGGTGCATTGTCTTTTTCCGGATTGTCAAAGACGGTGACGCAAGTGATCCCAGCGAGGGACTTGGCGCTAAACGATACTCTTGATGGTTATCCACTTTACGGATGTGGAGTGTAGAGTATGGCTAGTATAAAAGTTTTCATTGGATAGCCTGTCATATCTATGCATTATTCAAACTTGATCATCAAAATAGCGCACTTGTTGCAATCCGCAGCTACGTATTTGGTGTCCAGTTCAGAGTTGTACTTCATTGCTGAATACACAATTTGGACAATTATACGCGGACGCGGAGTCTTTATCGCATTTGAATGTTTTATGAGGTTCTGCACATTTTGAACACATGCCGTCATTACGACATTTTGGACTACTGTGTCCAAACCTTTTTCAGTTTAGGCATGGTCTTTTAGTAGTTTTTTTTATCTCTAGACAAATTTTCGTACTTATCTTACTGAGAACTAAGTTGAAAATGAATAGAGTATTTCGCTCTAGCTTATAACCTACGAACGATTACTGGAGTTATAAAAGAGCTTTTAAGTGTGATTCTAACGAACGATCATTCCTGAATCTAATCAACGAATCTGAATGATATTAAATTCAAATCCTAACTACCATGACAAAAGAATATTAAATTTTTACCACAGAGATGTCGCGAACATTTTTGACGAAATATAACACTATTTTTGTGATGCATCAGCTTTTATCGCATGAAAACAATAGATTATGTCATTAAAATGACTTTTTAACCATATAATTAAGCTTTTAAACCGATCCACAGTAAACCGATCTAATTTTTTTTTCTTACTTCAACATTAAATTTGTAAGAAATCAGTCGAGGCCGATTTTTAAATTCTTGTTTGGTTGAATTTTCATAGAGCTGCAAATAGCGAAAAAAATGTTGATTAAATTTTTATTTTTTTTTAATTCTCTGTGAAAATTTTCTTGTGGCTTCAGGTCTAAGGTTTGATGCAAAAGATGGATTGTTTTTTTGGAGTATATTTATGCATCAAAATCGCTCCTTTAGAATAATGAAGTGGAATGCAATCATAAAAATGTGATGTTCGATATAATTTGTTAAATTTAATAACAATTATTATAAACAAATGCATGATTTGGACAGTCTTAGGCAGAAACGGACCAAATTTTCTTCCGATTGTCTTCGAATCTCATTGCATGTGATCCGCATTGATGTATGTTTGTCATCTGATGTAGTCTGGTAGATTCATTGAAAATAATTATAAACAAATGCATGATTTGAAAAGTTATAAGAAGAAACGAACCGAATTTTCTCCCGATAGTCTTCGAATCTCATTGCCAGTGATCCACATTGATGTGTTTTTGGCATCTATATAACTTGTTTAATTTATCAACAACTATTATAAACAAATGCGTGATTCAACCGAATTTCTCCTGAATGTCTTCGAGTCTCATTGCCAGTGATCCACTTCGATGTGTTTTTGTCATCTGATGTAACTTGTTAAATTTATCAACAATTCTTAAGAACAAATGCATGATTTGAACAGTTGAAGGGAGGAAAGATCCCAATTTCATGAAATTCATAATAGGAATAAGATGATATTCAAAGACAACCGGGAGAGAATTCGGTTCGCTTCTGCCTGGAACTGTTCCAATCATCTATTTTTTTATAATAATTATTGAAAAATTTAACAAATTACAGCAGATCAGAAGAACACCTCAAATGTGTGTCACAGGCAATGAGATTTGAAGACAATCGGGAGAGAATTCGGTTTGTTTCTGCCTGAAACTGTTCAAATCATAAATTCGTTTATGAAAATTGTTAATAAATTTTACAAATTATATCAGATACCACATTTTCATGATCACATTCCACCCCATTGCTCTAAATGAGCGATTTTGATGCATGAATACACTTAACGAAAACATAATCCATCATACTGGCTTTTTGTTGCAAATGATGTTTAAAACAAATAATTTGACATATCAACCATTTTATTTCTTCCGCCGACCCTTTCGCATCAAACCTGACGCACGATGACACTAAAAAAAAAATTCCACAAAGCATTGAAAGAAAATTTTAGCTTTTTTTTCGCTATATGCAGCTCTATAAAAATTTAAACAAGCCAAAATTTAAAAATTGGCCTTGACAAATATGGCCAAAATGCTGAACTTTCCATTAAAGAATATTTACCTTTCAACAATTTAGAATGAAGTTCAACCAAAAAATATGATTATTCTATCAGAAGTTCAATTCCAAATCCATAAGGACGGATTTTCAATCCAAAAAGATCAAAATCTAGAATCAACAAAACCTTTGAATTTTCAACCGTGGAATATAACTTCCCATGGGAATAATTAAATTTTCCATGGAACAGTGGAATTTCCTATAGATATGAATGCTTGGCACTAATTATGATAAAAGACTTGTGAAACGAAATGAATTATTTTCTATCATTAAAGTTGAATTTTCAACCAGAAAAAATGGATTCCCTATCAACAAGTTAATTTTTCATCCAGAAGCATGATCATTCCATGTACAGAGATGATGTTAAAAGATACAGTTCAATTTCCGACTTAAAAAGATGACTTCTTAGTAAAATAGTTACATTATGAACAAAGTCATAGAATTTTTGAACGAAACAGTGAAAATAAAACAGATGATTATTTTACAAAACAGTTGAGATGTCAACCATAAGAATTGAACTATTTTTACTAAATAGTTGAAAAAATAACTAAAAATGAATCTGCAAAATTCCAATGGACACTTTTGAATAAATTAAGATTATAGATACCAGTAAATGTATGAAAATGTCTTTCATCAAGATTCCTACCCTACGAACAACAAGCCCGTTTTAAGACGCAAGGGGTTCTTGTCCGAGCTAAGTTTCTAGAAGTTCTAGACAACGAAATAATGTTTGCTCAGAATCATCCGTACATTAAAATGAACTAATTAGGCATAAAACATAGAAAATTCGGTAGAAAAATCTTTGAAGAATTCATATCACTATCCAGATATTTCTTATATTGTATAGATTATGTATCATAAAAGCCATGAACAACGTCTGCAATATCGATCAGATGATTTTTCTGTATTCTTATTTTAGGAAAAACCTTTTTACATAAACACAACATTTTCATTACAAAAAATATTTCTAAGCGTGATCTCGAATTGTTTCCAAGGGAGAAATTCTATTTTTCAAACGTCACTGAAATCATTTGAAAACTGCGATGAAAATATCAGCGAGCATGATACGTAGAGTGTCTTTTGTGAAAGTAAGCTGGAATCATGAATGCGAGTTTATAAATCGGTCCCAGTCCAATTCCTGTGGCTACGAGTCTCACATATTCGTGACCCGTGAAATTTGAGATTTGGCAATGCTTTAACGTCAACGAGCCCAAGAGAATAATGTGGCACGGGGATGTATAATTTTCATCTTTCGTT
The DNA here is from genome assembly GCA_011762715.2 of Neuroterus valhalla. Lineage (NCBI taxonomy): Eukaryota > Metazoa > Arthropoda > Insecta > Hymenoptera > Cynipidae > Neuroterus > Neuroterus valhalla. The sequence continues at coordinate 9,021 of WSXT02133923.1, forward strand.
CATCCAGACAGCTTTCCTCGGTTATCAATTCTGCTATTCCCAGAGAATGCAATCCAGTCCAGTGAATGAGAGAATTCACTAAATCAACTCAACGATCGTAGTTTTATAATAATTATTATCATTATACCATTGAGCCAAATCTAGAAGTCATCTTGTACTATTTATTCAAAGATCAAACTCGTCCTTCATCAAAGCTTTTACACAAGCCGCTGATCGATCTCTCAATCAATTTCAAGTGAAGAGTTTTCCAAGGCCAATATGATAATCTACTAAGAAGACCTCTGCCCGCAGATCCATCCGTATAAAAAATCTCCTACTTCAGGCATCACTCTTCTCCTTGTAAAGAATTGTTCTTTACACATCTCGATCATTGCTTAGATCTCTTGCTTCCGTTATTTCCTTATTTTAGTCAAGCTCTTGGGTTTTGTCATGACTATTTATTCTTTTCTGCTCAGAGTCTCATTCACATATATAAACTACTAGCTGTGCCCTGTAGCGGCGGCTTCGCCGCCACGGAGTAGTTTGGGGATTAGTCTTACCAACTCAGAAACCTTCGTAGGCTCATGTACAATAACTTTGCTCCAGATCATTACATGATCAAATGCATATTTCACGATCCCATAAGGGACATACAGACAAACATTCATTTTTATATATATAGATTTCTTCGTCGGCCTACCACTCTGTAAGCTACCATTCGCTTCACCTTAATACACTTGTTGTGTTGATTGTTCGTCCTTCATTCTCTCAACATTCTCTTCCCTTCAACTTTCCATTCTCTCTTTTCATCTTACTCTGCTCTTTCTAATTTCACTGATTTTCCCTCAATAATCTGCTTCCTCTGCTCCCCCTCTTCCTGTTTCAATTCTTGCCCTCATCGTCGACGCTCTTTCCCTCTACCTCGCTCTGGCTTATCTTCATCCTTCCGTTCCTCTTGTTCTATTCCCAGATGGTCTCACCTCCTTTTGCTTCCATTTATTTCAATTTCATCTCTATACCTATGCCCTCAGGAGTCCTCAATTTTTGGTACTGGATGTGTGCTAAGTAGGCTCTAAGCTCCCTACGAAGTTCAACACCTCGTCTTCATCTCCGCCTACCCATACCACTTTCAGATTTCTTCGTATCAGCTTTCTAGCCTGCTTCTCCACTACCAACTGTACCTTTGTTATGGCTCTTGATGGCTCATTCCACCTGCTTTTGCTTTTTTCCGTCTGACAGCTCACATTTTTTATTCTCGCTACTTCTTTTTCCCTGTCTGAGTGCTCGCCCTTATTTCTGTTTAATTCGACCTTTCCATACAACTTTCCACTTTCAGGTCAAGCACTTCCATGCTCTGCTGCATCCTCTCCATCGCCTGCATCAGGCCCCCCCTCTCTCCCTCTCGGCCCCTACGCGCTCACATCCCCTCCCGTTTTCAAGTTCCTCTCACACTACCTTCCACCAAGCGCCTATTTTCTACCTTCTCTCCTCACAGCTACCATTCACCCCTCTCCTGTTGACAACACCAACTATCCCCTCTCTCTCTCTCTCTCTCTCTCTCTCTCTCTCTCTCTCCCCCCCTCTCCCCCTCCCCCCCCCCCCCTCCCCCCTTTCCTCCCTCCCCCCCTCCCCCCCCC
>WSXT02133934.1:0-10636 GCA_011762715.2 Neuroterus valhalla
CCATGCAATTCGTTTGAACTACGTAATTTTCTAAGAAAATTAACTTTTTTTGGAGAAATTGCAAGGGTTTTGTCAAAGATTTATCTGCCCTACCTATGCATGGTGCTTGACTAAGAATGCGATCATTTAGTTGAAATGTCATGTGTCTCGTTAGGTTCGGCTGTGAGCCTTGGTTGAATGTGGACGTGCGTCTGAGGGTGGTCCTTATTTCTTCGGTGTTTCTATTGGATAGTTTCTTAATTCCAGTTTTTAAATGACTTAGAAGTGACTCAGTAAGTGTGTTGAGTGTTTAACGCGATTCGTTGCTAATACTTTCTACCCGTTTGACCTGATTAGTTATGGTTTTCGTTAACGTTTCGTTTCGTTAACGTTTCCTGGATTTTGGGACTAGAGCCGATGTTATCTCGAAAAATGGCTGCGTGCTCCAAACGTCAAGAAACAATTACAAGAGTCAGAACCGATGTGCTTTCTTGCATAAAGTGTTTTTCTCTGGCGCACCTTGTATGTGCCAATATTGGCATCGATGAACAATTGTTTGTTAAACTTGAAAGAGGTGCCTCAGATTTTATTTGTAGCAAGTGTATAGAAAAATGTACTTCTGGTGACAACTACAAAAATAAAATACCATCAATTCCAAGTGCTACCTCCATAGGAAACAAAAACATCGGTAAGGGAGGGCGTGACACGAGTGCAACCTTTCTACCTGCCTCCTCTACTTTTACGAACAGTATGGTATCCCTTCTACCTGGTCTTGCCGAAGCGATTCAAACTGCAGTTTTCAACGCACATAAGGAAGCGGCGGCACAATCGCAAGAGTTTTTAGTGGGAAAATCCGAGGGGTTTGAACTCCGGCAGAAAGAATCTCATTCCAGCCATCAGTTTGCTCGTGCTACACTCGAAAAATCCTGATGACGAATTCGATATAGTTAAAACTGAGGCTCATGTTCTCCAATCAAAGGTTTATAATTTGGAATCTGCTCTGAACTATCATGAGCAAGCTGCACTAAATACCACTTTCGAAATACATGGGCTCCCAACTAAACAAAATGAGGATCTCACTTTTACTTTGCTGACAATTGCTCAAGCCTTGGATGTTCCTCTTGTCAAAGAGGATATAACAAATATCTATAGGATCCGCAAGGCTCCTACAGTATCCACGTTTTCCTCCGCAGTTGCAAAGCCAACTAATTCCACTACGCCTGCTCCCGTCATTGTCGCTAGGTTTAGCAGTCCATTGATACGAGATAAGTTGATCGAGCAGCGAAAAAAAGAAAGGGATTCTTCAACAAAAAATATTGGCTGGAACGGGAATAATGAACAAATCATTTTCCTACGTGAATCTTTAACACCATCCTACAGGAAGATCTATTCTACGGCCCTGAGACTGAGAAAGGAGATGGAAATTAAGTACCTGTGGCTAGCTGGTGGGAAGATATTCTGTCGTACAGGGGATGGTTCACTGAGAATTCTCCTCTCGTCGCTCCAAGATGTAGAAAAGCTTCAATAGCCCTATCCCTAAAATAACTAACCTCACCTCTCCGTCAGATTTTCGACCTATCTCTATCTTGTGTGCCCTGTCGAAACCCTTTGAGCGCATTGTCCACCAACAAATAACGTCGCATTTTGGCGCTAATAAATTAATTGACCCAATGCAATCTGGATTTTGCGCTAGACAAAGTACACTAACGGCGTCCCTTAAAGTAACTTCCGATCTTAAACTTCCAATCGATAAAAGGGAGTTAACAGTTGTTGTCCTTCTTGACTTTTCTAAGGCGTTCGACACAGTCAACCATAATCTGCCTTCAACTAAGCTCAAATCGCTCAACCTCTCTGATATGATAGTCAAATGGTTTGAATCGTATCTCAGCAATTGTTCTGAAAGAGTAAAGATTAGTAATGGTGAGCAGTCTGCCTGTGGTGAGGTCAAGAGTGGGGTCCCTCAAGGGTCCACTATTGCCCCCACTCTATTTAATATCTATACCTCTGATCTTGGTATCAACCTTCGACATAGCAAGTACCACAAATATGCTGACGACTTAAAGCTTCATCTCTTCGGCCCTTTCACTACCCTGAAGAACTTACTTCAAAAGGTACAGGAGGATATCAACTTGGTGGTCCTGTGGGATTTGGCGAGTGGTCTTACCCTTAACCCTACTAAAACAATGGCTATCATTGTAGGACTTACTTACTCTCCATCACCTGAAACAATTGTAGCTTTACCTCTTCTCCTTATTGACGGACGTCGCATCTACTCCATGGAGTCAGTGAAGGATCTTGGCTATATTCTGAATCGTACTCTTTCCTGGAAAGAACAAGTTTCGGATATTTCTAGAAAAACCTTAAGAGTCCTCCAACAGCTCAACAGGAATAAAGAGTCACTTCCTACTCCAACACGTATTCCCTCAGTTAAAAGCCTTATCCTTCCATTCTTCGATTATAGCTGCTTAGCCTACGATGATATTACTGAAGAGCCTAATACTAAGCTTGAGCGTGCAATAAATGCTTGCATCCGATGCATTTATAACATTCCAAAAAGTGAGCATATCACACAGTACAAAGAAAGAGCAGGACTCCTTAATGTCGCTCAAAGAAGACAATTCTTCAAGGGCAACCTCTTATACAGCCTATTCTGCACGGAAGCTCTGCAGTACCTTCTCAATCTCTTCCATTTGATCGATAGTGGCCAACCAACACAATCCAAACTTCGTGAGAGGAATACAGTACTTGAAATTCAACCACACCGCACTTGTGAAATGCAAAGGTCGTTTAATATTCGTGGCTCACGCCTTCAGAATTTTTCACCGCTCAAATATCACATGTTTCGTTTGGAACATAATAATTCAGATAGGAATCAACCGTTCTTCTCTAAATTTTTTTTTTGTACGAGATCTTCCTACTTTGTTGGAATCTAGTTTATCATAGTCAAATCTGATCATGGGGAATTGAAAGTTGGAATATTTTTTGGTTTACATGGATATAAACCAATTTATTTCTTGCTAGCGATTTATATTCTCCTGGATAAAAATTTGAGTCCTTCATTTGGATCCGCAATAGTGAATTTTTTCTACCTAAAGTATATAACAAAAATGATTATCAACGGTTTTTGGCTGGAAGTTACCTGTGCTCGACCAATTTTTGCACCTAATACCATTTATGTTTCAAATCTTTGTCTTATATCATTCAAATGCTTTTACATAATAAATTATTTTAGAAAATCATGCATTTTCACGAACGCCCTCTTATAGACATATAAGGGGTCTCTCATAAAATATTTGGATTTGTATCCAATCGTTGAAGGAACTCTAATGAACTAACTTGCATCATTTTTGCAGAAACAGTAGAGGGCGGAGGTCGTGGCTCAGGACCCCCTAAAGGTACAAAACGTGGAGGACCTCCACCTACTGGAGGCGCAGGGAAAAAACGTAAATATCCTGAAACGCGTAAATTAAGAGACGCTACTTTTGTAGTAAATACAAGAAGACCATCAAAAGTCGAAATTGTAGTACCGGGTCAGAAGGATGAATATGCATATGCGATAAATCCTTTCGTTATATTAGCTAAAGCAGAAGATCTTGCTCCGGGTTATCAACTTAGATACTTCAGGTATCATGAGGAAGAAGGAGGACAAAGGGAAACTGATGAGAAATTCACCGTTCCTGCTGTAGACATAGCACGACCTCACGAAAGCGGTGACGGAAAAATTATCGTGTTGGAATTGAAGAATCCAATAACTCTATCGAGCCCGACACTTGATGGTTTAAAAAAATCTGGAATTAATCAAAACGCTATACCTTATGCAAAGGATTTAGCATATGACATTGTTAAAGAAAGATGGAAAGAAGCTCATCCTCAGGGGCCGCCTTTTAAGGATCCTCGTGAGCATCCTCCTAAGCGACCTAATGGTCGACCTCGTAATAATCCCATTCCTCCCGGCGAATAATATCATGTTTTGTGGCATGGAAGATAACATGGTCTTTCCCAACGAAAGTGAAGTTTTATTAAATAGGTGCAAGCGTGAGGTTGGGTTGGCCAGCAAAATTCCACTGGTTAGTAAAGACCACGACCTTTCCTGCTAAAAAGAATAGTTTATTCGAGATTCGTATATAAATATCTCTTTAATAACTGTGGTGGGTGCTATTTGGGCATGCAAAAAAATCACTTCGACGATCATTGGCTGAAAAAACTAATTTTCTGCTTGATCCACAAAAATAGTGCAGTGACAACTTCATTCAATCATCATATAATAAGAACTTCTGATTTTTGGAACCATCGCTTCGACATTTGTATGAACCGAAATTGACAAGATTGAGAACTTTATATTTTTATTGTTTTAATGAAGTTTGAAAGTTCATGATATTTTCGTTTTTTATTGGGCTCTTCTATATTCCACGTTCCCTCGTTTCGTTGTTTGGTGCACTTTCTCAATGAAATTGAGTATACAATCGAACCACGCACCTTCCAAAATGTTTCTGTACTTGTTTCTTGCATTGGCAAAGCATAACTGGGTTTGTATGCTTCATAAATTTTCAGATAGCTTTGTTTCATTTCTGTACATTTCGAAGAAAAGAAAATGTATTGTTAAATTAAGAGATGTGCCTAAAAAATGAATTTAAAAAACTAAAAAAATTACTCTTATTACCTTTTGGCGTCATCAAACAGCTTGAGCAATCTTTTTCCCCATCAAGAATCATACACGATACAAGATTGAAAGGATATAACAAGTATTGGGCACTTGAAGCAAGAAAATTCCTGATCTCTTATGAAGACTCTGGTTTAATCATTTATGCTTTATTGTAAAGGCAGATTTGTTATGATGCCAATTTCGAAAATTTCCAAATTGTTCAATTAACTTGATCGAAAAACCTGAGATTTCAAAATATCAACATATTGAATAATCAACCAGCTAATCTTTCGCTTATTTAAAGAATTGACTTTCGCGTATGTATACTCCAGAACTTTTGGAAGACTAATCGGATCGAATTGCCCTTTGACAGACATTTTAAGGGGCCCAAAAGACAGGCCAATTTTTTCAGCCAGCTATATCGGATGGAAAATCAGAGAGAAGGAGCTTTTGAAAACTTTTTTGTACTTTTTTTCCAAGACTAAAAAATTGTGTGTATCGTTTCTTGTAGCAGGTGTAAGGTGAAAAAATTTACCGTGAAAATTTTTTTTAATAAAGACGAAATTGTCAGAGTTGTAACATTTTCAAAATTCAAAAATATAAACGAAAATGAGAAATTTTAGCCAAACAACGCAAGATATGAAAAAAAGTTTGAAAAAAATGCTTCTTTTTGGGTTCCAGGATGATTTATTTTTTGGTCAAACTATGTAAGGTAGCGAAAAATATAAATGAACTTTAATTGTGCACCAAAAAAATATCTACAAATTTCGTACAATTGACTTTTTGATAGGGCACGTACTTTCCGCTTCATTTATAGAAAACGATATGAAAAATGAACAATATGTGAATAAAATTAGGTAACAAAACTTTTATACCGTTTTGTACAAACTTGGATCCAGTTCGCAGCACCTACAACTGTAGGGCGGTACAAAATCCGAGCGCGTAGCGCGAGTTTAATTCAGAACCGAGCGTGAAGCGCGAGTTTAATTTAAAACCGAGCGTGAAGCGCGAGGTGAGATTACCATCGAGCGCGAAATCCGAAAGACGCGCGCTCTAGGCGTGCTCAAACTTGCGAGCAAAGCGCGCGATGATAGGTATATTCGAAGGTTTTGTCTAATTTTGTTCATTGGATTCTTGGTTTTTTGTTCAGTTACCAGTGGTTGCAGACTTAAACTCAATTTTTTGGATGGTAGTAAGAGATTTGATATTGTTGTTTCAATTACAGATTCTCAAATTTCATTCTAATTGACTTGGATTAGAGGTAATTTTATTTTTCTCCTTTTTTCAACATTATGTGTTTCCGTCAGATGAAAATTACGTTTGGTCCTGAAGCCTTCAAGAGGGTTAAATTATGGAGTAATACCAATCAGCAGTTAAGGGATAATAAACTTCAACAGAGATTTCTGATCGAATGTGGAAGGAATGATGTTGTACCTTGAAAAATTGTTTCTTCAGGTAACAAATTTCAAGAGTTTAGTTTCTACAGTATTTCTTGTGATACACAGTTTGGACATATTCTCAATAAGTTGAAGACTTAAATATTGAATTTTCTTATCAAGGATGTTTCAAATCACGTTAATTATTTGAAGAAATTAATTCAGATATTGAGAAGTAAATTGGAATTTGTTTGCCACAAGGTGAAGTTATTGATCCCTTGAAACATCAGATTCTTCTCAATCAGGAATTCCTGGATGATAATATAAAAGAAGGTAGAAAACTTTCCGAATGGATCCATTTGAAAACTGATTTTCAAGACCAAATTTGTATGTACACAAGATTTATGGAGAAGAAGAAATAGATCTTTGGTTCTTAAATTTAGCAGATTAAGAGATTCCTGATTCCGTAAAAGATATTCTCGGATTGGGCGAAAATTTTAGTAACCGTGTCATAAAAATTAGGTAAAAACAAATGATGGAGATAGTCAAGGATGTTGAAGTAAGTATACACAAAAATTCCAAAATTACTGTTTGCATGAAGTAGTCAGATTTTATCAGAAACATGGAGGAGTTGCTTTCGAATGAAAAAGTTTTGATATTTTAGATGAAAATATGTTGCAACAAATGAAAAAGGATGCTCTTTAAATTCTTGATGGATAGAGGGAGAAAGAACTTCGAGGAAAGGATATATAAGATTCGGTTCTGGTCAGATGTTATGGTTTGAGAAAAATTCATAAGGAGAACTATCCCTTAAGATTGGTCATTTCAACTTATGACACTCCTACTAAATTTTTGGAACAAAGATTCAATTTGATTCTGAATAACTTTATGACGCCCTTAAAATATAACTAAAAAAATAGCTGGGAGTTTGAAAAAATTATTACTCAAAAAATAGTTCGATGTTTTCATTCAATATACCTTGTCTGTTCGAAAATTCGTTTCGTTTATTCAAGACGCAAGCACATCTGTTGAATCAGCAATTTGCTGAGTTACATTTTCATGGAACTTCCGCAAAAAAGTCGATAGGTCGTGCATATTCAAAGACAAAACAGTTCTAAATTTCAGGGCAGCAGACTAACCGTGAAAAAAATAGGCAGAGCTTAAAAATGAGTAGGGCAAGCGTTGAAATATACTGAAAATTGATGGAGGTGAAAGGATTCATAACCTATAGTGTACTGCTGCGAAGTCGCCTCAAAGCGAATTTAGATTGATGTTACCGAATCCATGTTGGCTAGAGTGATTTAGCTTTAGTGTGTCCCCTAGCGGAAGGAACAGTGTCAAGAAATGAAAAGCACAATGGGAGCAGTGTTGACATTTGACAATTGCATCTTTTTCTTCTACAGTTTATATGTGTATTTCATCGATTTTTTTTCGCATAAAGGATGCAACCAAAAATAGTATGCGTAGCAGGAGCGAAACCCTGATTCCGCACTAGCAACACGAATAATTATTATCTACATGTCTTACAGGTACCTAGAAGAATGCTGCGGAATATTTCTCGCAGTTCAGGAGCATTCTTCGATTTTCCAGTTTTTCAGTCTCTAAACTGCTAATTTATTTTTAAAATGTAACTTGAAAATTCTAGAGTTCTCTAGGAATTGCGGAACTTTTTTGAGCATTGAAGATTGTTCTGGACAATATTCTGGAATATTTTCAAACATTCTCAGACGTTCCAGGATGTTCAATAATGTTCAGCATTATCTGTGAGTGGTGGAAGGCTGTCAAGGTTGGACATTGTTTTAACTTGAGTCCATATTTTTTGTTGAATAAAAAGTCTTTGGATTTCAATGTCGCAAAAAGTAAGTTAAACTATAACAAATCTCTCAACCTAGCACTAAAATCCTTCAACTGACAGGAGAATAAATGATGGGCAATAAAAAAAAAAGAATTAACTCAAGGTTGGCCCGTGTAGTCAAGGTTGGACCACCCCAAAAAAACTAATGAGAAACTTTTATGAATGGAGTTAACGCATTTCTTCATTTTGCGAATATATCCCAATTTCACACACACAATTTCAAATCCAAATCATTCATGAAATTCAAAAATGATGAATTTTTATAGTAAAAAACTTCTGAGGATTAGAAATTTATAATAAAATATTCTGGTTGGACATTTTTTAGTTTGTTCCTTCGAAAGATGAAGACAAAAAGGAATATCGTTTCGAACAATTTTTATAGTCGAAAAACTCACGAAACTGAAGTAAGCTATAGATATAGATTTAAAATTTTGGACAGTGATCATAAAAAAAGTATGGATCCCATCAAATAACTGAGGGTATCACTGAATTCGTCTCAGCGATATCTTCTGGAGATACCCGAATCAGGGTGAAAAATATTTATTCTTACAAATAAATGGTTATTAAACATTCGGATAAATTTTTCAACAAAGTATCAATCCGATGACCAGTCCCAAAAGCATTGCCAGATGACGAATGGAAATACCCCGCGAAGATGTAAAATTGAAAAATTGCTAGAAGCTAGCGTATATGGATTCCAATTTTTGGATTCTCATAAAAATATAGCCGTCAGTTTTTCAAGAAACCAAAAGACATCAATTGATTTTCTGCGGGAATACCCTTTGGAGATCAGAAAATCAGAATGAAAAATAATTCATTTAAACAATTATATTGTTTGTATTTTCGAATTTCTTTTGAAACAATTAGGGAATAACAATTCATGTTGAATCGCAACGTCGTAACGTTCCTCATAGTCACATTGAGTAGTGAAAATTTTGAAAATTGAAAAAATAATAATTTAAACAATGTTTTTCAACCTTCCACGCACATAACACATACTAGAAGCTAGCGTCTATAGATTCTAATTTTTGGACTTTCATAAAAATGAAGTTGGCTTTTCTTCCAGAAAATTCGCAATAATCGATGAGACCATAAAGAACATTCCTGAGTTGCGAATAAACTTAAATTGTTATTGCTTAATTAAAAAAAAACTCGAAAATTATAAACAATATAATTGTGTAATAAAGTATTTTTCATTCTGATTTTCTGAACTTCAAAGGGTATTCCCGAGAAGAAAGGATTGATGTCTTTGGTTTTCTGGAAGAACTGTCAGCTCTGTTTTTATGAGATACCAAAAATTCGAGTCTATATACGCTGGCTTCTAGTATGTGTTGTGGGCGCAGAAGGGTTGAAAAGATTGATTAAATTAATGAAGTAACAATGCTATGATACATAATTATCAATCGAAAAAGTTAAGAGGTGATTGGTATGATGATTTCTCCTCTCGTTTAACGTTGTTCCACTTTCGTGGATGATGGATTGTCAAAAACTATTGGAAAATTCCATAAACAATCCAATTGTTTAAATAATTATTCTTTTCCAGCAATTTTTAAATCCCTACGGGGTACTTCCATTCGTTATCTGGCAATGCTTTCGGAATTGTCATCGGATTGATACATTTGTTTAAAAATGATCTAAATGCTTATTAACAATTTATTTGTTCAGATTATTATTTTTCCAACCTTATTGGGGTATCTTCAAAAGATATGGCTGATACAAATTCAGTGATACCCTTAGTTTTTTTAAGGGACCAATACTTTTTTTTTATAACCACTGTCCAAAATTCTAAATCTTTCAGGAATTTACTTGACTCAACCTAAACTATTAAAAATTCTACCAGAAAAATACGGAAAATAACAGTTTTCTTTCCATCAATCAAAAAAAAGATTTTATCATTCGATTTGAAGAATGTAACGTTCCTTCAATTTTTTTCTCAAAATATTTAAATATATATCTATACGTCATGAGAGAGAGAATTTTTTTTCCATTATAAGAAAAGAGTTATGCAAATTTGTTGCTCTGTGAAATTTTTTTCAGCTGACTCAAATTTGATAACCGAATTATTGATAGGGAATTTTAGAAAATAATTATAGTTTTTATATTAGGACAGGGAGTTTCAGTGAAAAGGTAAAATTTCACTTAGAACAGGGAATTTTTTCACATAATAATAATAATAATAATAATAATAATAATAATAATAAATAATAATAATATTAAGCCGGGCTGGCAGAGTGGGAGGTAACAACTTACTCTGCGAATGCTAATTTCCTACGTCCACGCCTCGTGCCCGGTAGAAACGTTGTTCGTCGCGTCAATGCTCGTAGCAGTAACGCTATAACGGACACGGCCAAGAGGAAGCAATGGCTCACATGTGACACAAGAATAGTGGTACCTTGCTGATGTGCTCAACCACTCATCACTTACACTCACACGGACTCAAGTCTGCCTTTGCGATACAAATGGGTTGCCCTATAAACAGGTACTACGAGCGAACGATGAAAAGAGTGTCCTATGAACGGTAAGTCCCTTATGAATGCGTAAGACGGGGGCTTTATGAACGAGCACCCCTAGAGAGAATGAGAAAGGCAGTCTGGGTCCAGCAGATTTACATCGAGATGGAGATAGAGATGACCAAGAGGGGACCTCCTCGGGACAGTGTGCGCTCCCACTTTGGAGGGTACAGCGGTAACACCAGAAGGCACTGCTAGGCCGCCAAAAGGATGGGGCCCGAACCCGGTGTAGCCGACATGGGAGGCCGCCCCGCACATTGGTATAGCGAAAGCT
>WSXT02133945.1:0-10636 GCA_011762715.2 Neuroterus valhalla
GAGGGGCTGGAACCGAACGAGTTACGCTTACCCCGCAAGGGATTTGGCTTAATGGTATAATAATAATAATAATTATTCATTTAATCTCATACTCAAAAGGAAAAAGTTTCATTCATGTATTTTTTCGGAATGAAGAAAATTTTCCAGAATATTCACGGTAACTCAGAACTAGGTTATTTTCTAATTCAAGATAGATTTCGCTGTCCGGAACCTTGAAAGCACATTTTGCGGAACCCCTTTATTCCCAGGAGCTTGGAAGATTAATTACAGGTTCACATTAACCCGTCAGAAGTTTAACCTGGAGAAATTGAACATGCCTGTTAATTATTCAATGGAAATTGAATCCCTATTCTTTCTCGAATAATATTTTAGGAATTGATTAAAAAATTAATTTTAGGTCATCCTTTTTGGTTGAAAATTAAATAATTTCGTTGAAAATTTATGTATTCCTAGTAAATTTGAATCATATTGTATTGCATTTGATCTCTTCGATATCACGGGTTAGGAGCCTCCGTCCCCTTTACAAAAAGTTACATAAGTTCCTTAAACAACTTATTCGAACCTAACTATACCGCTTCGCCTCTACTTTTTCAAGTCCAACGCTGCTTCGAAATCTACATATATATACAAACAAGTTTATCTCTCTTCCGCTCCGAATTCCCCCCTTCCTTTATGCCGATGCCTTCCAATTCTACCTGACTTTTCCACCTATTTCTGAGCACTTCTGCAAAGATTTTATAACCCACCGATATAAGCGTGATATCTCTATAATCCTCCATCTTTTTACCCTCTCCTGTCTCTAACAGTGGAATGTTTTATCCTGTCTTCCATTTTTTAGGCCAGTCTTTCCCTCCCCATACTTTGTTACAGACTCTCCACACCTCTTTCCCTATTCCTTCCCCTTCCTTCTTGAGAGCTTCACTATCGATACCATCCTTTCATGTTTCTTTATTTCTTTTCAGCCTTTCCATTTCCTCGTTCACTTTCTTTCGGCTTGTATCATTCCTACCTTCCCGTTCTCTTTTCATTTCCTTCCTCTCTCCTCCTTCAACCCTTTCCCCCTTCCTCATTGAATGCCTCTACTTCCTTTACTGCTCTTCCTCCCTACATATGTCTCTCCCTCTCCTTCTATCTTTCCTGAGTTAACATTCTCTTATTCTCTTGTTTCCGTCTACTGCACTGTACTCCCTCCTACCACTCTTCATTCCACCATCCCTTTTTCACAATATTCTCATATCCTCTTGGATTCACCTCCTCTCTTATCTTCTCAATTACCCCCTATATTTTTTCCATTACCTCGTCTACCACTTCCTCTTCTGTGCCTCAAAGATTCTAACTCTTCATTTTTTGTCCAGGTTCTCTCAACGTTTCTCCTCCCAAGCGACCCATGTTAACTTTTCTCGACTTTCTTTCTTCATCCTTCCCTCTATAGTATTAATGACCGTCTTCTTTTAATTTCGCTATTACCGAAAAGTGATCAGAGCCTATGTCAATGTATCTAGCCTACCACGGTTTCCCTTTTTTTCGAGAATGTTATCTGTCCAACCTCATCCCCCTTTGTGCTATCATTACAAATGAACCATCGTTCCTCTCCTATCAGCTTTAGAAGTACGCTGCACGCCTGATCTATTTTTCTATTTTCAAAAAATTTGGGTCATCTCCTAATGATACCAGCTCCTCTCTTTTTCCTTCCATCCACCTCCTTAAAATATTTCATCCTGCTCTTCTCCTCTCTATCTGCATACGCATACTACTGCTTCCCTTATTTTTCCTACTTTAACCACTCTTATCATTACTACATTCTTTGCATTGTGTCGCCATCTTCGTCTGATCCTTGCGCTACCGCAAGACCCTTTCTCACATTTTATACCATGACACCCATCCTTTTCCCTTTTGCGTTTTCTTTCCTCGCTTTTTGAATCTTCAAGGCATACTCTTTTGGTAAATACTCTACTATTCCCTCTCAGTCTTTCTCATCCACCCATGTCCCACTCATCATTTCCACGGCCCATTCTTTTAATTCACTACAGAAACCTTGATCGTGAGTTTTCAATCCCGCAACATATCAGAACGCCACTCTTACTTTCTAATCTTCTCTCGTCCCATTGTTTATACTTATTTGCTGTCCGTAAACCTCGCTGTGCTCCCTTGCCTTCTGATCCGCTGTTTTCTGTCCATCCGCCTTCCGTACCTTGCTTGACAGTCTCCAATACTTCTTTTTGATTGTCTTATATCCTCCTCTCCCCATTATAATCCTATCCCTCCCTATTTTTATCCTCCTACCCTTCCTCCTTTCCTTTTGTCTCCTTCCAAGTCATATCTTCATATCTCTTTTCTGTTCTTTCTTTTAACATTTCCTTTTCTCCCAATATTCCAAATCTATCCTCCTCACTTCCCAGTGTCACCAAAAACATATCTTTCCCTCCTTACTGTATCTCTTTTATCATTTTAATCCTTTCAACCCTCACTTTTGCTCTGATGTCCCGAATCACCTTCCTCGATAATTCTTCCCCTGTTCCACTGTTTGATTTGAACTCTTGATCTCTACGTCCTCCCTCCCCTCTTTCATTTGCTCTCCCTCTATTCGCCCTTCTATCTATGGTGATCTCCTATGTACACTTTTTCCCCTATTTGCGCGTCCCTCCCATCTTTATTCATGTCTTCGCTACCTGCTATCTCCTCCGTACTCTAATGAGCCCTTGCTCCTTATTAACTCAATTTGTCTTCTACTACTATTGGTTCTCTTTTCCTACACCCTTTATTTCTCTCATTTGATTCTCTACAGTTCCAAGTTTTTTCCATACTTCTTTTTTTCCTTTTTTCCAATCTCTCTAATTCTTCTGCTACTTTTTCACTACTCCCTTGTTCTGATCCTCTTTCCTACATAAATCATCATGTCTTCCACACATTTCCTATTTTAATTCCGTTATCGTTTTTGATATCAAATACCTTTCCCCTCCTCTTTCATTCTGTTGCTATCTTCCTTTCTGAACTTCTTAAATTCCCCTGCCTTCTTCACTTCTTTAAGATTCTCTTACATTTTTCTTTTCTCGTTTGCCTATTTTTCCTCTCCTTTCGCTGCTCGTCGCGTACAACTGTTCTCGCCATTTGTCGAGACACCTGCTTAGAGTTCAGGCACCCACGCTTTAAGGGTGCAAACTCGTTTGCATAGTTGTCTAAATTTGTGGGTCTCTCTCGCCTATTGTGGTTTCCTCGACCGGCTGTTGTCGAGACAGGCTCTCTTCTCCTATTAGGCGTCTCGAAAGGAAAGTCACCACCTTCTTCAACGATGTCTTGTTGTGAATTTGAAATTTCTGCTCATAACTTGAAAAAATGGTCAAAATTAGAAATTTACCAGAAATTCATTGAGTAATTTAGGTATTTTAACTGGGTAAACGGAGAGATTAGGATTTGGGATTAAAAAACAAGAATAAAAGTTCCTGGGAGGAATTGGGAAAATGGGTCGTGATGATGATGGGCGAGACATGGTTGGACAAGAAAGACTGTAAAGAAATAGAAAAAAGTTACCAAGGGTATATGTATGGAAGATGCAAGCAGTAAGGAAGGGACATGAGAAAGGAAGAGGGATTGGTGGCATAGTATAAGGGGTGAAAGAAGGGCCATGTGGTAGAATAGAGCGCAGAAGAAGATGGCGAAAAAAAAGACGAAGTAATGATGAGAAGGATTAAGGTAGGAGAAAGTTGGGAAGCCGTGGTATGCGTTTAGAGGAGAAGAGGGGAAGATGAGGGATGCAAAGTTTTCAGAAGGTCGATAGAAGAGAAAGAAGAGGAACTTATTCTGATTGGGGGAGACCTCAATGCATGAACTGTAGATCAGGAAGGAGAGTAATCGTATGAACAGCAGGAGTTGTTCGTGCGCAATTCTGAACATATTAAAATAGATCGAGAGGGTGGGATGCTCCTGAACCTGTAAAGAGAAGCAGGATAGTTTATTCGCAATGGAAATTCCAAGGAAAACGAGGATGGTGAAATAACATTTACAGGAGAAGGAGAGACCTATAGGCTACATTCTAGAAGAAGAAAGAGTAGGCAAGCTAATGGTGGGGATGGAAGTCGATTATGAGATGGGCTCTGAGCAATCCTCAGTAAAAGAAAAATTGGAAGGTCATAAATATTCTAGAGGAAAAAAAAGGAGGAGGGAAAGTAAGGGAGGAAAACATAGGGCACTGAGGAAGAGAAAAGCTTAAGGAATTTGGCGAGAAATGAAGAATGAGAATCTGAAAGGCACAGAAGGGGAAGGAGTAGACGAGATAATAGGAAGAATGAAGGGGATGATTGAAAAGGTAGGAGAGTCTGAAAAATCAAAAGTGGAAAAGAACATAGAAAGGAAAGGTTGGTGGAACAAGGAATGTGAGAGAGGTAAAGAGAATATACGGGAGAATTTCAGAGAATGAAGAAGAGGATGAAATTGGCGAAAACGAGTGAAACAGGAGAAAACGAGAATATGAGGGAATGTTAAACGAGGAAAGACAGAAGGAAAAGGAAAGATATGTAGGAGAGGTAGAGGAAGCAGTAGAGGGAGAAAAGGTATGGGAGGTTATAAATAGGGAAAGAAGAAGAAGGAAGGAACAAAGCTTAGAGAAGAAGAATATATGGTTATAGAAAAAGAAAGAGAAGACATAAATGATATAAGCAGATGGTGATGTAGATGCAGATGGAATGTAAACGAAGCAATAGAAAGGCTTTGAAGGAATGAAGCGACAAGAGAGGATGGCATGGAGACTGAAACTTCAAAGTATGGGGAGGGGTGGTGTACGAGAATAAATGTGAAAAATGTGTTACAAAATATGGAGAGGAAAAGGGTGGCCTTAGGGATTAAGGGCGGGATTCGTGATCCCGCTGTTAAAGAAGAGAGGGGATAAAAAAGCAGAGGAATAAGGATGTATCACACTTATGTCGGTGGGTTATAAAATCTATGCCGAAGTGCTCAGAAATAGGTAAGAGAGTCAGGTAGAAGAGAAAGAAGATGAGAATAGTATTCCACACAACCAGACGGGATTCAGGAAAGGAATAGGAAGAAAACATGAAGGGGGGCCTAGTGGCCTTCTTTGTGGATTTTAGAGCAGGGTTCGATTCAGTCAACAGAAGGGTGTTGTGCAAGCTATGGGAGAGAGGGAAGTAGATGAGGAGCTGATTGGAAAAACCAAAGGAATATTTGTATGGACCAGGTTCAAAGTAAGGAAAGGAAATGAGGAAGAAGAGGAATTGCGGAAAAAGTATCAAATCTGATTTACAGAAAACGGTTGGACTAATGGACGCATTCTGGTACTTGAGATTTTTGTTCGAAGCAGAGGGAGGCAACGAGCTGCAAGTAAGAAAAAGAATGGAGTGTGCGAGTAAAGTAATGGGACAAGTTAAGGGTATAGAGAAGAGAAGATTTAAGGATGATTGGAGGATGAGGTCATGAATGTTTGATGTGCTAGTACGGACAGGCATGTGGTTTGGATTTGAAATTTGGGGTTGAAAGGAGTAAAAGAGAGTGGAAAGTCTTCACGGAAAATTCTTGAGGTGGATTATGGGGTTAGGTTGGAGTTGTCCATGATATATGCTGGGAGAAGAACTGAGTAGAGAGAAAGTGGAAGTTTGGCAAGTGAGAAGAGCGTCAAAGTTTGGAGAGAAGCTAAAGAGGGAAGAGGGGAGCGAGATGGCGCGGGTTTACATAAAGGAAATTTGGTTAAGAGAAAGGAAAGGCAAGACAAAAGGCTTGAAATTGAAGGGAGAGAGATATTGAATGAGGAAAGAATGTGGCATTGATGAAGGAAATATAGAATGGCAGGGAATAGAATTGGAGATGATGATAAGACATGAGGAGGGAAGATAGAGGAAAATTATGGAATCACAGAACAACAAGTAGTTTTACACGGTCAAAAGGGTGGGAGGACTGGAGTACCTGACAAAGGTAAGAGAGGGGAGTAAGGGGAATAGAGTGTCGCGGTTCATGATGGGAGGAGGGAATGTGTGGTTATGAAGTGGAGTTATGGGAAATTGTGTTGAAAGTGTGTACTGGTGAGGAAGAATAAGGCAGAAGTGTAAGTGCTTGTCCCGATAAAAGGAGTTTGGAGAAATACATTAAAAAGTCAGGAAATCTATGAAAATGAGCTATGGTCAAGAAAAAGGAAGCCCTGGAAGCTTGATCATGCAAACCTTCTTTTTTTGATCCATCAAGCCATAAGCCCTTGCGAGGTGAGCGTAACTCGTGAAGAGTTTTAATTTCTTGAGTCGGATACACGGGAGGACACCCGTCTTCTGCCAACTTGCCGACAGCACGCGGTATTCCCGGGCAGTCACCCACCCAAGTACTAAATGCGCTCAACTCTGCTTAACTTCAGTGATCGTTCGAGAACTGTTTTTTTCAATCGTTGGATTGAGTTGGTTTAATTTGGATCAAGTAGTTTAGGGCACGTATGTAAACCATTTAAAAGAGAACGGAGGCCCTTAGACCCATAAAAGGAAAGAGATTGAATATACAATATGATATTTCAACGTAAATCGAAGCAATCAACGAAAATAAGTGAATTTCCTAGAATAAAGTGGTATTTTCTAAAAATTGAAAATCTATTCTTGGAAAAAAGGATTATTATTTGCAGCTCCTAGAAATTTAATTAGAAACCAGAAATGCGATGGGAATCCAGGAGTTCCAGATATTAACTCGAATTCTGAACATAAAAATGAAATTTGATCTTAGTTTTCGCACATTTTTAAATTTCTTTATCTTCAAAACAAAATTATTTCAACGGAATATTTTAATTTTCGGATTTCATGTTTACGAATAGAAAATTCAACTATTTCAAAGAGTATCCTTCTTTCCCAGTATATATTTGAGAATTGATCTATTCCGGTTGAGGATTCAATACATTTTTATATAATTTTTTATTTGATCTCCATATAATTTAAATTTAAAATATGAATCACAACTGCAGGAAATCAATTTCTAAAAGGAGTGGGCTTTGTCTAGTTGTCATTTCAGTGCCTTAGTTTATTTAATGTGCAAAACATATATTTATGTACAAAAAACACTCAAATTTTGGATTGGAAGGAAGTTCTTATCAACTCCGAAGAAAGTTTTGATTTGTGGATTTCATACATTAACGAATGATATTTTTCGTTATTGTAAGTGGGAATGGGATTCACTTTTTCTAGGGGGCAGCGATAGGAAATATAAGGGAAAAGTCATAAGGGGGTGCAAGATTGATAGAGGGGAGAAAAATTGCAGGGGTGGAGAATCCAGGGCAAGGTTATTGCCCTTTGGAATCCGACAAAGATGCATTTCTAGGAGACATAAGAATTTTATGACAATACAACACACAATGCCCCTTCAAATTAATTTTTATGGGAAGTGATCTAAATTGTGCCCCGCATTTTATCCTGAAAAGCTACTTTTTTACTCAAAACAAATTTATTATCATTTAGTTTTAGCCCAATAGTTGAATTTTCAAGACAGGCAGAGGATTTTCTTTAATTAGTTGGAATCTCGACTCGAAAAACCAAATACTTGACAAAAAAGTTCTTTATTGACTTATAAAGATAGAAATTTTATTCCAAAAGGACGAATTTTCCAGAGGATAATTGAATTTCTGGAATGCGAAGTTAAATTTTATATCCTGAAGTTATGATTCTCAACTAAAAAGTCTGAATATCGACGAGAAAAATACTTGAACAAAACAATTGAATTCCCAAAAAAATTGATTCATTTTCTGCAAAACACGTACATTTTCAACAAAATTGTTTATTTTTGGGCCCAATATTTCATTTCGCAACTCAAAAAAGGTGCATCTTCCACCAAATAAAAAGATTTCAAACCAAAAGAGTTGAATTCTTCCGAAAAAAATAAGTTTAACAAAAGACAATTTTGCGAAAACAAAAAATTAATTTACAACGAGACGGGTAAATTTTCATCGGAAAACCCTAATTTTCCGACCGAAAATGGACCTAAGGAATACATTTCCAACAAAACAGTTAAGCTTCTAGTCAAAAATATGTTTTTCCTTAATTGTCGAATTTCCAACAAAACAGATAGATTTTCATTCGAAGAGATGAATTGTGAATTAGAATTATGAATTAATCAATTAATCATAAATCCAACTAATCTGATGAATTGTTGAATTTCCAATCGAATATATAAATTTTCAACAAACTGATGAATCTTTTCCTGGAATAGTTGAAGTTACAACCAAAAAAAAGATGAATTTTCCACTAGAAGAACGAATTTTCTACAGAACACTTAAATATTTTACAGAAAAATTGAATTTTTGGACGGAAAAGATGAATTTTTAACACAAGACTTGAATTTTCAGCCAAAAAGTTGAATTATCAACGAAAAAGATAAATTTCTAACTTAGCTGATGAATCTTCAAATGAAAATATAATCACGTTGCGCCTTAAACTATCATAAACGAACAAAAAATTGAATTCCTAAATGCTTTTTCTTCTTCTTCTGAAAATGTTACAGAATATATTTAAAAATTTGCAATTCCATCAGGAGAGGAGTAAACTGGAATCTTCCTTTATTGGGCTACAAATCTGTATGTTCATCTGCAGCCACAATCTAAATAAAGAGAAACTGAATGGAAAAAGAGTTCCAAAGGAGAAACGTATATGATTTTTATAAACAATACTTATAAACAACAATTCGAAAGTAACGGTAAAAGTAACGATTTCTATAGTTACTGTTACTAAACAAAAATGTGACGGGCTATAAATTTGTTATCCATATACAAAAATAAGTAGTTACAATTACTATTTGAAAAGAACTTGTAACGTTTTATTACTGATCTCAAAAAAATAAGGAATAGATACTCAATTTTGTGGAGGTAAAACTAGAAAATCTATTTCTAATTGAAATTCCCTTCTCGAAAATAGACTAATCCTAAACAGGAACTAGGAACTGCCTAATACGATAAATAGTTATAACCATTGCCAAATATGTAGCAATTTCTTTGTTAATAAAATGAACATGTACAGACGTGTAGATATATAGAACAGAGAAAAAAATCTGGAATAAAAACTTAAAACCTTTTTTCTGTGTTGCAGGTGAGGCGATTTCCATTATTATCTGAAGGTTTGGAGCGTGAGTTACAATAAATTATAATATTATTACAATTATGCAATTTTCTCTCAGAAAATTCTACGGCGGAAATCCTTATCCCCAAAGTAACTGTTCCAATTCTTGATAAAAATGATCTGTCCTGAACTGGTGAATCATAATAATTAGTCAAAAAAAATCTGCCCGGGCACATTCTCATCGCGCGCTTCGCGCGTGGCTCCCTTCGCTCGCAAGTTTGAGCGCACCCGGGGCGCGCGTCTTTCGGGTCTCACGCTTCGCGCTCGATGGTAATCTCACCTCGCGCTCCGCGCTCGGATAGAATTTAACTCGCACCACGCGCTCGGCCTTTGTACTTCTCTACAGTTGTATGTAAAGCTTTCGAAACTTAAAAGCAAAATGTCGACTACTTTAATTTGATGAGTGTGAATTCCCTCCCGTTACAGCTTCTCCGGCTCTAACGAATACATCCTCATTGCGTGTCTCGTGCTGCGCACTCGATCTAAGTTTGTCCAAAACGGTGGAGAAGCTTTGTTGCCTAATTTTTTTCACATGTTGTGTAATTTTTCTAGAACTTCAATTCTTTAATTTTTAATTTTATTTTCCACAATTGAAACAAAAACTATGCGTCCAATGGTAAAATTAAAACAAATTTACAGATATTTTTCGGGTAAACATTTTTCCTCTATCAATCTTCTGTGTTAGCATCATTCATTTTTTTATTTTTTTATTATTTCATTTTTATAGCAAAGTTATCTTTCCGGATTCAAATGAAAAATACGTATCCTGTCAAAGAAGTTGGTAGCACATATAGAGATATTTTCCTGGTAAAGAACATAGTTTGAACAAAAAAGGAATCTTCCTATTTTTCTTCATTTTTTGTGCGACTAAAATTTGAATTTTTTGCAAAAACTCGAAAAGTTGTGAAGATCATCCTGGGAGCTCTCCAAAAGAAATTCTTTTTTCTTTTGAACTTCTTTTCATATCTTGCCTGGTTTGGCTAAAAATTCTCATTTTCGTTTATATTCTTGAATTTTTAAAATGCCACAATGACAATTCTGTTTCTATCAAAAAAATATCCTAAGCATCAATTGTTCCCCTTTTTTACTTACTACAAGAAACTGTACCTAAAATTTTTTAATCTTGTAAAAAAAAAGGTCAAAAAATTTTTCAAAATGCTCCCGGTCTTCTGTTTTTGATTCAAAATAGCTGGTTAACGAACTCGTCTTGTATTTTTTTCCCTCAAAATGAGTGCCAAAGCACGATCGAATATGATCATTCTTTCAAAAGTTATAAGTTCACAGATTATTTTTCCATTATTTTTTGTGCGACGGAAATTGGAATTTTTTATTTCTCGAGAAAATTCAAAAAGTTGGGCGGTCCATCTTATAGGGCTTCCAAAAAGAAACATTTTTTCTTCTATACTTTTTACATTCTCATTCTGAATGAGAAGGTATTGGTTTTATGTGAAAATTGACTATCGCGGATTTAATCAAATCCCACGTTTTGAGACCCCCTGAGTCAGAAAAAATGGTTTTTACGAAGGTGTCTGTCTGTCTGTCTGTCTGTCTGTATG
>WSXT02133989.1:0-10635 GCA_011762715.2 Neuroterus valhalla
AATCCAATCCGATAATTCTTTCGAAAGTTATCGAGTACACAGGCTACAGACTACAGACTACAGACTACAGACAGACATACAGACGGACCGACGGACAGACAGACACCTTCGTAAAAACCATTTTTCCTAACTCAGTGGGTCTCAAAACGTGGAGATTTTATCAAATCCTCGATAGTCAATTTTCACATAAAACCAATACCTTCTTATTCAGAATGAGAATGTAGAAATATCTACAAATTTAATAATAGATACTTTTTCATAGGACGAGTAGTTTTTGCTTCATTTATAAAAAACCATATAAAAAATGAAAAAATGAACTTTTAGACAATTGACTCAAGCTTGGGAAAAATCAAATAGATTACCACGAAAATATCTTTGAAGTGGTTATCAACCTCTCCAACGCAGTTTCTATGACAATCAGGAAAAACAACTCTAAAAAGGAAATAATAAAATTTTTTTAAAAATGAGTAAGGCTAACACATAAGATTGATAGCGAAAAGTTATTCAGCCAGAAAATATCTGTAAATTTCTTTCGAAAAATTCTTTCTCATCGGAAAATGGAAAAGAATGTCAATGGAGTGGTTGAAATCCTGACCTGGGATAAATCTGTAACTAATCAAATATATTTTCAAGAAATTAGTTTATTTCTTAACGAAAAGATAAATTTCCCACTATAAGCATTAATGCTCTACCAGAAAAGTTGATCCATCCTCAAAACAGTTGAATTTTCAACCATAAAATATAATTTTCAACAAGAAGTTTATTTTCTGTAACTAGACTTTGAACAATTTGCTGCTCAGCTTCCATTCCTAGTACCGAACGGGAAGTAGAAACGAAGTAAAAATTTAGTTATTGAAGGACTAACAGAAGATAGTGAATCAGAAAGAGAAGAAGTAGAAAAATCGATAGGTGAAATTGGGGCAAATGTGCATCAGGAAGGAGTATACGTAGTGGAAGGAAGAATAAAGGTAAATCACGTATATATGTAAAGAAAGTAAGAAGTGAGATAGAAAAAGTTGATATCTTAAAAAGAAGAAAGCTTTGAAGGGAAGGGAAGAAAAGATAGAGGAGGATATGACGTGGAATGAAAGGAGAAGAAATTTGATGATGAAACAGAGAGCACGGATTGCAAGGGAGAAAGAGAACATAGTATTGATAGAGAAAGACAAAATGTGAATAAATGGGAAGGTGTGGATGAGGTATGAGGAGAAAGACAAATTAAGTAAGGTCAATAAAGAAGGCTCTTGGAGACAAGGGAAAAAAGCGGGAAAAAGAGATAGAAGGGAGGAGGGAAGGGAAACGGAAGATGATACAAGGAAACAAGGCGGAGAGACGAGGTTGCCACATTAGTTTGGAAAAACGTAAATTCGAAAGAAGAGAGAAAGGAAAGAAAAGAGAAATTAGAGTAGCGTTTTGGAATGTGTCGGGTTTAAATAATAAGGTAAAAATTGGACGTAGTAATGATGAGTGACACATGGGTGGAAGAGAAAGCATGAAAAGGGATAGAAAAAAAATATTCAAGAGGATATGTTTGGAAGGTACAAGGAGCAATAAAAAACATGAGAAAGAGAGAGAGGGATGGACGACATGGTATCAGGAGGTGAGAAAAGGTCTCGTGGTAGGACCAGGATCAGAGGATGATGGCGAAACAAAGGACGGAGTAATGATGAGAAGAATTAAAGTGGGTGAAGAAAGAGTAGCGGTGGTATGTGTTAACAGGAGAAAAGGGGAAGAGATTGGATTTTAAGGAGGTGGGTTGAGATCAGGAGACCAGGGACGAAAGATATGGGATTAGGAGGAGGTGGCGTTAATGAGGAAATCGAAACATAGAGAAACAGATTGAGAGAGTAGGGAACTTCTCAACTTGATAGGAGAAGCAGGGTGGTTCATCTGCAATGGAAGTACTAGAGGGGACGAGGATGGTGAAATAACATTCACAGGAAAAGGGGAGACTCTAATAAACTACATTTTAGGGGAAGAAAGGGTAAGAAAGCTAATGATGGGTATGGAATTGGGCAATAAGATATCACTTCCACTTTCTGATCACTTCCCGGTAATAGCAAAACTAAAAGGAGGAGGTCATAGACATTCTAGAGGTGGGAAGGGGAGAGGGGAGGTAAGACAAGAAAACATGGGGCGCTGGGGGAGAAAAAGGTTGGAAGAATTCAGAGAAAAAAGGAAGAACGAGAAACTGGAATGTGAAGGAGAGGAAGGGAGAAATGAGGTAATAAAGAGAATAAAGTGAGTGATTGAAAAGGTAAAAGAGGTAGTAAGATCAAAATGGAAGGGGGGCATAGAAAAAAAGGTTGGTGGGATGAGGGATGTAAAAAAGGTTAAGATAGAACATAGGAGAGTGTAAGAGAATAGAGAAGAGGAAAGATCAGCAAAGAGGAGTATAATAGGAGAAAACAAGTATTTGAGGAAATGTTGAACAAGAAAAGGTAGCAGGGGGAGGTAAGGTATATGGAGGAGGTAGTGCAAGCAGTAAAGGAAGGAAAGGTATGGTCAAGACGTAGCGCTGAAAACCGTGATCTCAAAAGTACATTGGGCTATTGGGACAGCTTCCACTCTCTTTATTACACTCTGATCTCAACCACGAGATCACGCGGGAACATAAGGAGTTGAAACATAACCTCTTTTCACGATTGGGAGTAATTGAAATCAGTAAACAAATGGCTAGAAGGAGGGTTGCTACTTAACTCTGTTTTTTTTTCGAATCTTTTGCGTCGCTTTTTAATTAATACTATTCATTATAAATCATTAGAATACCCACTTCCCTTCAGAACAGACAGCTCGAAAGCTTGCACTAGATTGTTTACGAGCCATTCTTCACAGAAGAATCCTTATCCCCCAAGTTTATGAAGAATGAGCACGATAAAAGTTTATACTGCTCAACTTATTTTTCGATAAACGTTGGTATAAGTAAAACTGTGGAGAAAATTTATTATCCTCCCAAGTCTTTGCAAAGTTATTATGGACTTCTCTACGTTGGGGCCAGAGGAAAACTCACGGAGTTGGTATAAATTTCAGGGAAATGGAAAAAAGATAAAACCGCAACTGCAATATGCGGACAATGCATTGCATATACAATACCATAAAACATTGCACGTTCCAGTAAGGCATCAGTTTGAATAGAAGGTGGAGAGCCAGAATAAAAACTTAAATAATGTTAGAGTCTAATGGAAGTAGATATTTAACGCTTTATCTTTCACAGAATACTAACAAAGAAGTTTTTTATGGAGCCATATGGATTCCTTGATCATCAAATTTTTCTTTGATGGGTTTAAACAATAATCAAAAGGCCAAAAAAGGAAAAAAATGGTTGAAATTTCCTGAGCTTGCTTGTTCTATATGTTTTCTGGGTCGCTAATCACGATACTGGTGTCCATGTGATCCCATCACGTCTGGATTGAGGTCAAATGAAAGTCAAACCCCTCATTCCACGGGAAATAATTTTTTGAACCTGGGATTTTGAAAGAACGGAACATTTTTCGTTTAGACACATATTACCCTGTCATCAAAATGACCTCTGGAGGTCATTTCAAGGTCATCTGAAAGTCAAACTCTCTTTTGAATCATGCAGCTGTTATTCTGGAAAGGAGTGGTCTCAAAACTACGTATTATTGTGTTTTCTTGGTCGCTGATCACTATCCTGGTATCCATGTGACTCCATCACGTCTGGATTAAAGTCAAATGAAGATCGAATCCCTCATTTCACGGGAAATAATTTTTTTGACCTCAGATTCTGAAAGAACAGAACATTTTTCGTTTAGACACATATTAACCTGTCATCAAAATGACCTCTGAAAGTCATTTGGAGGTCATCTGAAAGTCAAATCCTCATTTGAATCATCCAGCTGGTATTTTGGCTAGGACTAGGCCTCAAAACAACGTATTATTGTGTTTTCTTGGTCGCTAATCACGACTTTGGTGTCCATGTGGAATTGCTGTCCCATTTTGTCTGGGTAAAGGCAAACTGAAGGACAAGCCACTGTTCCATTTCTTATGTTGAGCTTTGAACTTTTCATTTGAAAAAAGAAACATTCAACTGTAGAGAACATGCTCGCTTGTAAGAGATTGACTAGTTCTCATGAACTTTAGCAATTATAACATACGATTCCACTTCCCAGACATAAGATGAGCATCTTAGGTCCAAGAAATTTTATCATTCGAGTAACAAAGTTCGACCTTCATCTAACCTTGACTCATACATAGTAGGGTCACATTGACACCAGGACCGTGATCAGCGACCAAAAAAACGAAATGATGCGCAGTTTGGAGACCCAGTGCTAGTCGATATTATAGCTGAATAATTCAAAAGACAATTCCATTTTCAGATGACCTTCAAATGACATCCAGAGGACATTCTGATTTGAAGGTCAAAGTGCATCTGGACGTAAAATTTCTCGTACATTCAGAATCTTGAGTCAAAAAATTATTTTCCGTGAATAAAGGGGTTTGACCTTCATTTGACCTTGACTTGGACGTGATAGGGTCACATGGACATCAAAAACATGTTCAGCGAACAAAAAAACTCAACGATGCGTAGTTTGGAGACCCAGCGCTAGTCGCTATTATAGATCAATGATTAAAAAGAGAATTTGACTTTCAGATGACCTCCAAATGACATCCAGAGGGCATTACGATAAGAAGGTCATAGTGCATCTGGACGTAAACTTTGTCCTACTTTCAGAATCTGGAGTCAAAAAATGATTTTCCCTGAATGGGGGGATTTGACCTTTATTTGACCCTGACTTGGACATGAAGTGGTCACATGGACAACTGCATCGTGATCAGCAACCGAAAGAACATAGCGGTTCGTGTTTTGAGGCCTAGTCCTAGCCGAAATAATAGATGCTGAATGATTCAAAAGAGAATTTGACTTTCAGATGTCCCTCAAATGACTTTCAGATGTTATTCCGATAAAAAGGTCAAAAAGTGTCCGTTCTTTTAGAATCTGATGTAAACAAAATTATCTCCTGCAAATTTGAGGGGTTTGACCTTCAATTGACCTTTATTCAGGCCTGAGGAGTCACATGGATACCAGGATCGTAATGAGCAACCCAAAAAACATATAAAAGGAGCAAGCTCAGAGAAGGTTCACCTCGTTTTCCTTTTATGGCCATGTATTATTGATAAAAGAAGCTGCCAGAAAAGAAGTAGGCGATTGATTGATACTAGGTGCATGGAATTCTTGAGCTTAACCTGATCACCTGGAAAAGAAATTTCGGGATTCAACGCACCCATAGGACCTAGACAGTTTATGTGTACTGGAAACAAGCGAGAAAGATGTAATATAACAAAGACAGAGAACGGTATTATAGGTACTTGCAATACTGAAGCAGGAATCATCTCACTTGGAGATATCAATGGGTGAGTTGCTTCTGGAACGCGAAGGTAAAGAGAGGGCACTTAGTTATTGTGAAGACCCAAAAACGAACGGTCAGAGGAAAAAATTAATGAGTTCATTTCCGAAAGAAGGCTTTTGTGTCGCAAAAAATTTACTTATGCTTAACATGATACATGGGTATATATGGTACAGGGACAAAAGTCACAGTATGATGGACTTTGTTGTAGCGAATGAGAGACTGTGACATAATTGATAAATTAGATACTGGATGCTGAAAATTCTTAGTGAAATGAGAACAGGACAACTTTACTAGTCGGAACGAAGAAATATAAAAATATAAAATTAGAGTTTAAGAAGATACGAAACTGCAGAATGAGTCCCAAAGAGAAAAGAAATTATTCTGAAAGTGGGTTGAGATGACTAGAAATTGTGAATGAAGAAGTTTAAATTTTCAAGAAATTGTATGGTAGTTAGGCCATAAAGCACCAACAACGGTGACGCAGACTATCATACATATGAAACAAGCCAATCTTAGTTAGCGGAAAGAGGATCAATTCCGAAGACATAACATCCCTAATTAAGCAACTGAAGGCTCCTAGTGTAGATAAGATCAAAGCCGAAATGCTTGCGAACAGTAGCAAATAGTTGCTTGGGTCTCTGAATATATTTATGCATATGTGTGCTGTAAACAGCGAAGTTCCAAAAGATCGGAGAAAGGTGTTTATTTTCTCACTTTTTAAGCGTATGTAATATTATTATTATGGAGCGATAAGCCTTATGATACCGCGAGGAAAACATTCAGCAAATTCGTAATAATAAAGTCCTGAGAATAATTTAGAAAAAGATCTAAGAAGCCCAATGTGAGTTGGAGCCAATAGAGAGATCATGTTTGGATCAGATATTTAGTTTTATATAGATCAAGGAAAAAAATTGTACTGCAGATGAGAAAGTTTCCTTTGCTTTTGTTAGTCTGGAAACAGCTGTTGACAAGGAAAATGGAGCTTGAGTTTGGGAAATCTTAAACGCAAATGGAGTAAATGGTTTAGTTATGTTGGGACGAAAAGACCCACATGATGTAAGTAAAGGGAGTTCAAGGGTAAATCGACTACTAAGTGAGTGGTGGGTGAATGGACAACTGAGTGATTGGTTTTAAATCAAGCTAGGTGTTAGACGATGATGTGTCACGTTCTTATGTCGTTGAGTATATAAAAGGACGAATATCAGAGAATGACTCTTATTGTCAAAGGAAGTGTTGATCTCGAACAAAAAAAGTGTATAAACTTGCGCCTGTATAAGTTAATAATATCTCAAATTTGCTGAATTAGCATTCGAGTTTAGAAGAGTTCTTTGACATTTTCTTCTATAATTCGATACTATCGTTCGGTATTAGGTTCTAACATCTCAGATTTTGGTCAGTTGGTCAGTTGGTCGTAGGGGCTAAGGCATGAGCTTTGGATCCACGCTACTGTCTTGTTGTGGGTTCGATTCCCGCCTCGCACTCTTGAAGAGCCTCGGCGGGCCACGGAGAGTCGTGAGCCCGGTACCTCTAGAGTTTTTTAAGTTCTCCAAGTATTAAGTAGCTGTTGCTCTTGGTGGTTTGGAACCCAACGTAAACTGTAGGTCTCCCTTACCCCTGAGTTAGTGGTGAGGTGTGCAAATAAATAGAGAGAAAGTTATGCCGAGACTCTCAAACCCGTAACAGGGAGAGAGTATAAACAAATATTCCATAACGTTAGAATTATTTGCTATATCTATTTCTTGATATCCAGATTT
This sequence comes from Neuroterus valhalla, assembly GCA_011762715.2. Taxonomy (NCBI): domain Eukaryota; kingdom Metazoa; phylum Arthropoda; class Insecta; order Hymenoptera; family Cynipidae; genus Neuroterus; species Neuroterus valhalla. The sequence continues at coordinate 7,124 of WSXT02133989.1, forward strand.
CTCTGTCAAGAGTTTAGCAACTGAAGCGAAGGAGACGCTGATGTTCAACAGCCAGTAAATTATAGTTTCATGAGAGTTCCAACAAGTGAATGATTCAACACCACAAGGAACCCGAATCCTCCTCAGGCATCCTCAGAGATTATACTGACACTAACCAGGTTATCTGAGACCGTCAAGTTATCCGAGTCCCAAGAGTATCGACAACAAACTTCTTGAGACTTCAAGTACAAATGTTTACTTAAGAGCACCAACGTGACTCCTGCAGATCAAAATTATCGAATTGTTTCTCCTCCTAAGTTACTAGATTATTTAGGAGTCAGTTACCTCTAGACTTGCATTTTTCAGGAGCCGAAATTCTGTTCAGTTGAAGCAACTTTATTTATCGATTGAAAGAATATATGTGAGTTTATCCATATGGAGGGTGTGCATGGGAATTCGGAACCTAAAAACGTCAAGATTGTTTTTTATTACACAATTTTGTATTCCAAATAAAGGGCAATACGAAGAATGTAGCGTGGTCAAGGCAAGGAAAGAGTTCTTTTTTTAGATGTTTCTCGTGATTTTCCGAGCTTAAATGTAAACACGTTGTAGTCGTATAAATTTCCTGGTTCCAACCTACAGACTTGATCAGCTTTACCAAAGGCGTATCGACCTGAGTCTCAACATACACAAAACTTGTCTTCACTATCGAGCACGATAGAATACTATTCCTAACCTTTTTTTGTGTATGAATAGAAACACATATTTATAGGGTCAAACAAGCTACTGCTAACTATTTATTAGGTATTTTTGGGATTGTGTTGAATTTTTTTATGATTTATCTGGCAGGGCGTTGGTGATACTTCGAAAGCTGACACTTTTGCTTGGCAGTATTAAAAACACAGCCTAAAAGGAAAGAGTAGTCTGCCCGGCTTACAGACCACTAAGTTCTTCTCAATATTTTCGAGGAGTGCTAAAACAGAATATAATATGAGGTTTGCTGAATTTATTTCAGTACATCCAATATAGCAGATATATGAAGCATCGTATACTGTTCAGCAAAAAATATATTCGATTGTCCAGTAGCCCAGGTAGCAGCGCTTCGGCTTCCTAGCCGAGCGGTTGCATGTTTAATTTTTGAGTTCTGGACTTTTTTTCCAGTTTCGTTTACGGTTAATACAATCTTTATAAATATTATTTTTTTCAATCATAATGAAGAATTTTGTAAATGACAGATTTTTAATGCCCCTACCCACACCAAAAAACTGAATGTTCAGAGCTTTATCTCTTTACCCGTAAACGAAATTATTTTATTAAATGTTGTTGACGATTGTCAACATTGGAAAATTTGATCCATCTACAAACAAGAACGTGTCAAGGCACAAACAGTCAGAGCTTGGGAAACAACATAACACGATAAGTCTAAATTGTAGAAGAAGATATAAATTATTTTGTAAAGACATGTACTATTGATGGAGTTTGGAACTGACTGCAGTAGGTCTAGAACTGAACCACGGGTCCTTGCACAAATATCAGAGGATCTAGAACAAATATCATTTTATACAGGATCGATACCAGTTTTATCTAGTTTTAGAAGTAATATCAGTGATTTTAAAACTAAGACCAGGAGCTTCAGAATTAATGCCTGTGGATACAGAAATAATATCAGTAGATCTAGGACTGCTTTAATTTTGTTGAAAACTAATAAAAGTGGTTATAGAACTGATACTTGCAGTTCCAGAACTGAGACCAGTGGATCCAGAACTAACAAACGCGCTAGAAAGCCATTCTGTTATCACCTAACCGTCGAAAATAATAATCCCTAGACAGACCATCTCCTGGGAATCGCCAGATGTGACTCGTTTCGAGGAGCAGCCTTTTAGATAAGCCAAGGGCATCCGCAAGATGAGCCAGGCAGGTCAAGAAGTTGAACGCATGGTGTAGTGTCTGATAACCCGGGGCTCTGAAGGGATGCGGTCGGCAGTTATGAGGTCTTGAATAAGCAGGGAGAGAAGGTGGTTGTAGTGAGTTCTGATATTTTTTAGGCCAACTCTCACATTTAGTGTGTCAGAGGATCGCGACCTTTTCAGAGAGAGAAAAGGAGCCAGAGATTCCAAAACGTAAACCCTCAGATCCGTCACTGATATAAGTGATTCTAAAATTGAATCAAGCTGTTCCAGAACTGATACCAGTGGATCCAGAACTAACAAACTAGGGGTAATATTCAGGGGTACTATTTGGGGCTCATACAATGCGCAAACACTGATCTTGATATGATAGATAGAACCATTCTCGTTTGAATGACCAAGCACGGACTGCACCACAGCAATTAGGCGCTTGGGAGCGTAGTTAGTTAGTTCTACCCATACATACACGAGGCAGGGGCATTGTAGATACCAAGGAGCTGTGTGTGTCAGAAGTTACACAATTGTGATACTATTCAATCAGCAAGCCGAATTTCGGATTTTTTTATTCAAAAAGCTCGCATCTCCCAGAACATTTGGTTAGAGGAGGGGAAAACTGCAGAAAACTAAAACTCCTGAGTACAGTCGATGATCGACAGGCGAGTTTAGGTGTAGACATTCGATAGCATCGGATGCCTATACCGAACTTCGAGGTCGAATCTCCCGCTCGACAGTAGTTGAACGTAGTGAAAACAAGACTAAGCGAGATACCTGAACAGTCACCCACCCGAGCGCTAACCGCGCCCGTTCATGCTTGACTTTCGAGATTCCGCCTAAGTCGAGAATTACCACGCAGCTACTGCCGTCGGTTTTGTCCATGTATATATAAACATCCAAGAATCGCTCAGTTGTCCATTCACTCTTACACTTGCTTTGTTATCATTATATATTACTTGTATTGCTTTCAGAAGCCACCCAATCACTCCATATTATTTTAGGACCTCACAAAGTTTAGTTCTATTCACCTTATCGGAAGCTTCCTCCAGATCAGGAAATGCACAGAAAACTTTTTTGTTTACTTTTATATGCTCTTTTCTTTCTGGGGGAAGTTTGTTGAAGGAGGTAGCGTTAAACGTCGTTAACTAGGGTAATGTGGATAGTGGGAGAAGGTGCCCCATGGACGGGAGGCCATCTTTTGGGCTGGTCACTTCGAGTTTTGTGCAGATCAACTGGATACATGAATACGTTGTTTGACTAGATAGGTTGATCGCATGTGCAGTGAAAAGTGCGCAGGCTCCTTTTGAAAAGTCAATCATTCGGATTCAGCGATGCCTGACAGGACAGCTGATACGGCTGCAGGACTGGATAACTGAAACCGGCCGAAGACTGGACAACTGAAAACGGGCGAAAACTTGATAGTCAGCTTTCATAAGCGATAGGGAGTGCGCAGTTAGCCATAAGTCAGACACCCAAGCCCAATTTTAGTACTATAGGTATGCCTCTAGTATCGGCAGAACGAATGAACTGGTATGCCAGTCGTCTCGTTGACTGGAGTTAAGGATGGAAATTAGAAAACAGAGTATAGGACAGATGGGTTGCTTGAAAATTAATTATTGCTTTAGATTTTCT
>WSXT02134000.1:0-10634 GCA_011762715.2 Neuroterus valhalla
ATTTGAAAAATAACTATTAATCTTGAAAAACACAATGATTAGTCACGAAGAACTAGCAATCAACGTAGGCCGATAAGGTATAGCCCAGTTTTGAAAACACATTGATATTAGCCTGTAAACTGTACAATGATTGAATGGGGCCAAAACCTGTTTTCAATATTATATTCGCCCATTTTTCTTTTTAAAAATGACAAATAATTGTCGACATAGTTTATAAAATTTTAAGATGTTGTTATGGTTGTCGACCTAGTCGGTTCTTAGATATAAGATGATATCATTGTTTTTGGCTTTTCAGGTCCATCTATTTACTGCTTACAGAAAAACGCTATAAACAACGTTTCGCCCACTTTACGTAGCGCCTCATCAGGCTACCAAAATGCTATATGGAAATTCATACTGGAGACGATGCTTAGCTAAGATCTTAAAAACTTACTGGGATGGCCATTTTGCCCAGAGATAAATGAAAATCATGGACCCAATAAATTTGAAAAGTTGTACATAATCTATGTTTGTGTATTTTTTAATAATTTCCATTTTATTTTAGGATTATGACTTCATATCATTTTGGCATGGAAGCAAACAAAAGTTATTCGAACCACCTGAAAGGAATCAATTTTCATGGCAAAATAACTTGACCAACGAGCAACTAGGACATACAATTTACATTCAACTGTCTTGAGACCTTCTTACATTCTCATCAGAGAAGGTATTAGATTCGTGTAAAATTTGACCCCTCCCGTTTTTGTCAAATGTCCACGTTTTGAGACCCCCTTAACTCGAAAAACAGGTTTTTACGAATAGGTCTGTCTGTCTGTATGTATGTATGTATGTATGTATGTATGTATGTATGTATGTATGTATGTATGTATGTATGTATGTATGTGTGTATGTCTGTCTGTCTGTTAGCACGATAACTTTCGAAAAAACTAATCGATTTGATTGGTTTTTGGTACATCCTTTCAGTGTCAGAAACTGAAGATCAAGTTCGTTAGCCAGCTATTTTGGATGAAAAATCAAAGAGGGGGAGCACTTTGAAAAATTTTTTGGACTTTTTTTTCCATGATTCGAAAACTGTAAGTACGATTTCTTGTAGCACGTAATAGGTGAAACAATTTATTCTCAGCATTTTTTTCGATAAAAACAAAATTGTCAGAGTTATGTTAATTTCGAAATTCAAAAATATGAAAGAAAATGAGAATTTTTAGCCAAATAACACAAGATTGAAAAGAAAGTCAGAGAAAAAAAATGTATCTTCTTGGGAGCCCTACAAGATGGTGAATACCATGGTGAACTTTTTGAATTTTCTCAAAAAATCGAAGATTCCAATTTCGATCGCACAAAATATAATAAAAAATAATCTGTACACTCGATAACTTTCGAAAGAATGATCTTATTCGATCGTGCTTTGGCACCCATTTTTCGGAACCAAAAAGACAAGGATATTTATTCTCAAAGATTTAGAAATTGTAAGTACGGTTTCTTGTAGTAGGTAAAAAGTGAAACAATTTTCCTTTCTTGATTTTTTTCGATAGAAACAGGATTGTCAGAGTTGTGGCATTTTCAAAATTCAAAAATATAAACAAAAATGAGAATTTCTAGCGTAAAAAAAGAAGATATGAAAAAAGGGTATAGAAGAAACAATTTTTATTTTTGAGAGCCCTACAAGATAGTCTTCACAACTTTTTGAATTTTCTCAAAAAATCGAAAAATCAAGTTTAGGTCGCACGAAAAGTGATGAAAAATAGAAAGTTTCATTTTTTGTTCGAACTATGCAGGGTATGGGAAAATATAAATAATAGAATAATAATAATAAATAGATCTACGAATTTTGTAGAATTTACTTTGTGATAGGACAAGTATTTTTTGCTTCATATATAAAAAACTATTCAAAAAATAAAAAAAATGAACTTTTGGACGATTGTAACAAGCTTAGGAAAAAACAAATGAACGTTAGTTTCGGAAAAAGATCTATAAATTTTTAAAAATTTTTCCGATGCTAATTTTTTGCTTAAATTTTTGCCTAAATCATATAAAATAAAATAAAACATGAAACAATTATACTTCTAGAAAAAGTACACATTATATGAAAAAAATTGGGCAACAAAACTTCTCTACCGTTTCAGACGAATTTCGATCAAGTGCGCAGCACGATACACGAGATGAGAATGTATTCGTTAAAGCCGGAAAAGCTTTAACAAAAGAGAGTCCACAATCATCCAATTAGAGTAGTCGACATTTCGCTATCGAGTTTCAAAAGCTTGCAGTCAGTTTATCATCGACCGCGAAGCGCGAGAGGCGCGCTTAAACTTGCGAGCGAAGCGAGCCGCGTACAAGGCGCGTGACGAGAATGTGCGCGCGCAGCGGGCAGATTTTTTTGGTTACGATTTGTAAATCCTGTTTTCTAAAAGTAGGGTAGGGTCCTAGTGTCAAAATGATCTTAAGTCATCATTTCGACAGAATTGAGAGAATAGTCCCCTCATTTATCTCCAAATCATGACAGGTACAAATAAGCGCTTGTGCCTTCTTACCTAGAAATAATATAAATGATAACCAGATTTTTTATATTCCTTGATTGAAGCTGCAATAATTCTGGTGTATCAAATTTTTTTCCAAGTAAATCATTGGAATTGGTGCTTTATTACTGCCTAAACATCCAAATTTCACTGAGAGAGCTTATCCTGCATATCAAATTCTGCCCTCTCTAAAAAGGAAGTATAAAAAAAACGTCTCAATCCAGCTGCCATTACAAACATTTCTCTCATAAGATGAAAATGTTTCTATGACACATTCGACTTATTTCTCATGCCGGTGCAATCTTATCATAACTTTCGATATGTAAGATCAAACGTTTAGATCGATGCAAAGTATAAAAAATGACCTACTCTCAACATATTTCGAGATGTGTGCATAATTGAACTTCTATAAACACTTGGATTTTTCTCAAACAATCTTTTAATTTTAATTGGCCGTAAATACAGTGAACACTTATAGTAATAAAAAAATTGATTGTGATACCTGGAATATAACAATTTTTATTGATATTTTATAAAAAAAACAAACACAAAAAAGTATTTCCGTACATTTCATCATCAAAAAAGAACAGGATATGTTGGCAGTTTTAAATTGTGTCAATGAAACTTTTCATCGTAGCTTTCCCTTTTTAATAACAGTACAAAACATTCGACATGTTGATATTGGTAATATTTTTTTAATACTTCAATGAAATATTAGATCTTCTGGGAATAACTTTATTATTATCGGAGTCACATCTATAGGCCAAGTAAATTTTTTTTTGTTTTTTGTAAATTTTTGTGGCTTTTCTGAGTAGTCTAGTTTTTATACACAAACAGAAAAAATTACCTAAGCACTCAAATTAGACATTTTTTTTCGAACGCATCTTTGAAAATGTATCAAAAATGTAAACATCAGTGCATAGTTGACAAGAAAAAAAAAACACTAGATGAACTTTTTTTACAGAACAAAAATATTCAAACAATTTCGAATCGATTTATTTTGTCCAATAAATTCCGATATGTGCACTACATCTTTCAAAGAATAATAGATAAACTGTTATTGTTACTTGTATTATAATTTATGTTTATTTCTATTATTGAAATATGATTCACACTTGGCACAATAGATGCAGATGGTTTGGTTGGTGTAGTAGGACCTGTTGTTGGTCGCCAAGTTGTTGTTGCTGAGCCTGCTGATGTTGTAGGTGGTCCAGTTTCAGGTTTCGAAGTTGTTTCACCTGTTGTCGTTATTATTGGTCCAGTTGTTGGTCGCCAAGTTGTTGTCGATGTTTTTGCTGGTGTTGTAGGTGGTTCAGTTGCTGGTTTCGAAGTTGTTTCTCCTGCTGTGGTTGTAGTTAGACCATTTGTTGGTCGCCAAGTTGTTGTTGTTCCTGTTGGTATTGTAGTTGGCCCAGTTTCAGGTTCCCAAGTTGTTTCCCCTGGTGTTGTTGTTCTTGGTGTAGATGTTGGTCGCCAAGTTGATGTCGTTGTTTCTGCTGGTATTGTAGGTGGTCCAGTTGATGGTGGCCAGGTTGTGGTTGTTGTAGATTGAACAGTTGTTGGTCGCCAAGTTGTTGTTATTCCTTCTGATGTTGTAGGTGGTACAGTCGTTGATTTCCAAGTTGTTTCACTTCCAGTTGTTATAGTTGGTCCAGTTTGTGCTTGACAAAATATCGCTGCCATCTCTGCTTTTTTTTTAGGCGATGCTTTTGCCGGCTTCCAATTTGAACCTTCTGCGATTGTTTTAATCGGTCCAGTTGTTTGTCGTGGAATTGTTGTTGTTGTACCTGCTATTATTGTAGGTAGTACAGTTGTTGGTTGCCAAGTTGTTTCTCTTTGTTTCTCTCTTTCTGGTTGAGGTTTTGTACCTTGTCTAATTATTGGTCGACAAGTTGTTGTTGTTATCTCTAATGTTGTTGTAGGGGATTCAGTTGTCGGTCGCCCACTCGATGATGGTCCTTCTGTTGTGCTTGAATCTCCAATATTCTCTACTGGCTTTATTTTCGATCCTGAAAGATCAATAGAAACACCGTTACTGCTGCTATCATTATAATTGAGGTTAACCCTTATTACTGATAGCCATTTTCGATATTCAGCGTTGGAACCTGAATATGGGAAATCGGTTTTAGTTTCCATGCTTTGCCGTGAATTCGATACAGAAAGTAATTTTACTCCTCCAAACAATGCTAGCACGATACAAAGAAGCTGCAAGTTGTCCATTCTGTAAACGTTAAGAAAAACTGATTTTAATAAGCTTCCGAAACTTTTAGTGTTCCAACTACTTTTTTATCATAAGGAAATTTAACATAAGCAGAATAAGTTGACATATTTTAGTGAATAATTTTTATAGCTAGAGAATATGAAAAAGAACATGTATAATATATAGTAGAATATGATATATTATGCATACATATTTTTTGTCATAATATTTCATTTAAACATAATAACATATTTCATTCATCAATATTTATCAAGATTCACAGGACGAAAAAAATAACAAACAATGTACGACGTGCGCTCACCTCGACAACCTATCTATTCGGCCAATTAGTACCAAATTCTAGCAAGGAGTTTGTAGCAACATATTCTCAAAAACAAGATTGGGCATCTGACAGAAATGGTGAAATTTGGAAAACTAAGAGATTGAGAGGTGAGTTCAGAAGAAAATCTAATTTTATACAATCATTCAACAATAATGCATTTTTATCCAAACTTTTCACCTAACTGCCTAATGGATTCGACGTTGCTACAGATCCTTCATTTTCTTTCGTTGCTAAAAAGTTTTCGTCCTTCGACAATTTTTCGTAACTGGAGAGGCTCTCCGTCGAAGGGCGAAAGCTTCTTCGCAACAAAACAAAATAAATCAACATCGATCTTACATTTTATTACCCTAGTCAAAAACCTTACATCTATAAACATTGAAAAAAAGATTCGAGAAAATAAGAAACATTTCTACAAAATTTTATTCAAAATGAACTATCGCTTGGTTACGGTGAACCTCTTCACCCTTTCTATTTTAGATTGAAATTGGAAATTCAATCTAAATATTGATCAAATAATAATAATTGGTACCCTTGAATTGAATTAGAATTGAAATAAATTCCGTAAAATAAATGAATAAATTCGTAATTTATTCAAAATAACATTAATTGAGCATACCAATCTCTTATCAAATTACAATTACAAGTTAGCATTTGAAATTAATTCAAGAAATTTCTATCAGGCACTCTGGAAAAAAGTTCTCGAACATTTTATAATGAGTATTTTTTCCCGATTCATGTGGTCAACTTTGATATCACAAATTCATGTAGTTGTACTCTGCACATTTTTTGCATCGCGCATGGTTTTGGTCGGGCCATCATTTCCTACACAACGTTCAATATTTTTCTTTTGAAGAGGCTCTAACGATCGTTCATGTTTGCAAACAATAGTAATAAGATGCATATTGTTCAATTTTATTTAGGAAAAAAAGAAGAAGAAATATCTGTAATCAAAACATACCCAGGCATTCCCTTGATTCTCATCTTATTTAAATCATTCTTAACAACATTTTGTACTGTAAAATGCTACAAAAATGGAATTGAATGTTACTTTTAACATAATTCTTTCACGCACATTTAAGTGTAACCAAGTTGCACAATTTAATTATCTGTAAAATCAAGTAACTCACCTGACTGTTTCAGAATCTCAGTAAGTTCTTGGATGGTCGCTGATCCTGGAAAGACTAACTGCATATCTCTAAATTACACAATATATTTTCAAATCTCATATATCTCATAAAATCGATAACATATGACGTGCTATTATTCCAAGCAGGCATAACTGAAGAAATGATGTTGCCCTCCTTATAAAAGATATCGCAGATATCTAGAAATTGTTATTGCAGACGTTGTCTCTATTAAAAAAATAGTAAAATCTTTATGATGATAAGTGATTCAACATTATTTATAGAATCCATGACAGAAAGAGCTGAATGCGAAAAATAGTTTTACCCACGTGTCTCTGCATTAGAATCTCCAGTTCTTGTAAAAGTTGGACAATTGGGCAGAAATTGTATTTTAGTCGTTATACTTCTTTCTGCAATAATTTTTTAAATAACCTTCGAATACTAATGTATTTAATTTGAAAAACTCTACACATAAAAATTTTCGATTGCCAATACCTTCAGAAGTTTGCGGTTATACAAATTGTGTCACATGCGGCTCATAAAAATGAGAATTTTTAGTCCGAAAGGTTTCTTCAGTTATTCATACTCCAGGAGAAATACAAAGCAATTTGTTATAGGGGAGAGTTAATCATCTACTTCAATTAAGTCTTTAGTACATATTTGAATAATTTAAATGTCCTTGGAAAAAAAATTCATATAAAACAATTTTTCATAAAAAGTAGCTTCACATGCTCATATAATTCGTTTCTTAAGAACATTTATATGAGTTATTAAAGACACACTAGTAAGTGGAAATGATGGATAATGCTTCTTTTTATCAAATTTACTTAATACATATCCTTAAATATGCATAATTCAATCGAAAATTTTGAACGAAAAATACGCACTCAAATCAGCCGTATCTTTCATATTGACTAAAACTTTGTGCTATGACTGTTATGATCTGCCATTTTTGTGAAAAATGTCTTTTTCCGCGAGAATGGGCGAATTCGTATTGAATGATTCCTAAATATAATCCTATTTGTTTCTCCTTCCACGGAGCTTACTTTATCCAAAACTTACATGAAAATGGAAAACTGAAGTTCAGATTTAAACTTTTTGTTAACATCCTTAACTTGAGTATTCGAAAACTCTGGGGTAGAATTGCTATTGCACGAATGTACGTATACTCGGGCATCAAACTAATTACCTGTTTCTTTCCTTTGTGGTACAATATTATGATATGATATAATGCACCTATACCTGTTTCAACTCTGTTTGAGATAAAGCTTCAGGAACAGGTCAGATTCTGAAACATTATCGTACAAATTCTTGAATAAAATATTCTGGCCGGAATCGAAATGAATGAAGCTTTTCCTTGAATATAATAATAATTGTTCGTTACCCAGACGTCATTTCAGGAGAATAATCTGAATCCAGAATTTATTTTTTATGCTCGAGTTATACAATTTCAATTCTCAATTTATTGATAACTAAGGTTTGGTGATAGAATTATCTTTTGTTAGATCTCTTTCCTTTTTAACGAATACATTCTCATCGCATGCCTCGTGCTTCGTACCCGACTACAGTGTTTCAAGAAGAAAAATTTTCTATTCTATTTTATAACATATTGAACTCTATTATATCAAATGTGATTACTCGTGTATTTCGGTGATAAGGATCGTCTTTTTTAGTTCAAACATTTAACCGTTCAACATTTCATTGTATCTCGCATCAAAAATAAATTTGTAAATCTTTATTGACTGAGAAAATTTGGTTCATTTTTTTCTTATTTTGCATATTTTTACTAGAAAATGGATTTTTTATGATCTTCAAAAATATTTTTCTTCAAGCTTCTTGCGAGAAAAAAACTCTAGAGCAAATGAGTAATTCTAGGCGCGGTTTTGTACCATTTGTTTCTAGAAGGTTTGGACTATACACAAGGATCCTCATGGAACGCTCGAACAAAGTTCCAAGCCTTATTCGGTGCAAAATTACCAGATGCCTGGACTATAAGGCCATTCATGCATCCCTATAACCGATGTGAATTCGAATTTACGGCTGTAATTTTTGAACAAAAGAGCAGTTGAAGATAACCGATAAGTCCTCTTTCAACTGAAAATATAAAGCAAATTAGATTTTACTAATAATTTTCTATCTTCAGGGAACTTTAAGGGGGGGATAGGATCAAAAAATTGATCTTTCTGTTATTGCATTTTCTTATAGTGAAACATTTCAAGAATATTGCTTTCAAATTTCAAGTTAATCGGAGCAAAACTCTGTAAGTTATACACCTATCTGAAACACGAGGACAGCGTTTGTATCACCAGGGCTGATAAAGAAGCAAAACGAGAAAGCAAACATATGCTACGATTCAAAGTAGACTTGAAAGCAAAGAAGCTGAAGACAACAAAACCGATACGAAAGATGTCCTTTATGGAGCTGGAATCGATGATTCATTGTAATTTTAAAAAATAAATGCATTTTTCGCTTTTTTACAGTTCGAAACTTTAAATGCGTTTTTCTCAAAATCATAGTTTTGAAGTCGGTGTCTCCTGGAAAAACTACTCAACCGATCGTTCTCAAATTTGGTACCCACTTTCTACACACATATTGCCAGGGTACAACGATCTTTTTTCTTAATTTTCCGACATTAAGGGTGTTTTCCACTTACAAAATGACGAAATTTCTCGTCAAAAATCACATTCTTGCTTTGAACGATCATAAAAAATTAAGGAATTGAAAAATTTATGATTGGACAACGTTGGACTCATGAAAAACATATACTTCAATGACAAATTTTTACTCATTCGGATCATACAACTCTACGTTGAGATAAGATGAACACCGCAAATAAGAGACGTCATCGTAAATCTGCTGCCACCGGCCTATTTCTCCATAATTTTGTGCCAAAATTTGAGAAAATGTTCTCGAAATGTTACTTTATAATAAGTCTAATACTAGAATAAATTTACTTTTGTAATATTTCGTCACTGCTGTGCACGAACAATTTTTTATTCGATGAAACAATAACAGAAATTTTCTTCGATTCGAACTTGAGAAATTTCAAATTTGAAATACGAACTTTTTTTAGAACAACTGTTTCTGGCTCACGCGAAATTTGAGGGTTATAGCTAACATAAGTTTTTGTTTTTGACGTAAGAAACTCTAGACATTGAATCATTCCAGTTCTTCAGATTTTTCAGTGTACAATGATCGAGTAAAGTATGACGTGAAGCACATGCACCTACAAACAAATGTTAAATATTATGGTTCTCCATCTTTTGCTTTATCGAATCCTGGGCGGAAGGACTCATGTGAAATCATGGTTGTACGGACACTTAGAATAAGACAAGATTCATTAGCCGGATGACTTGGAGTTCATACGTTAGAAAATCTTATCAGGAATTCTCGTGACGAGAGTTATGCGACTTCCGAACCACTTCCGATATATGTAAGTATGAGGGAAATTCCTCGGTCGAAGGAGTGAAGCGTCTTCGAAGGTCGTTGTGTTTCACTTGAAATGTACTCTCCTAACCCAGATGATATCACAACTAGATATATCCCGTGGTACTTTATGGCGTATTACAGGACAGTATGAGCTACATAATGGCTTTATGCGTTTATACGGGACGTAATTCACGTTGAGAACGGATTTTATGACCACGGTGAGACTTATTTCACGTTAACGGCCATCGGAGAAAAGGTCTAGGGAGAAAGAGACAGACGATGAGAGCCATGGTCTAGACCTCCACTGGACACTTTTTTGTATGCTCATGAAGTCCATCGAACCATGGTGAGCGATAAATAAAATAAAATTCTCATTCCGCAAGTACAAGTATGCAAGCAGCTACTGGTTACTTTACTCCTTGATGAGATTCGGAATCGATGACAGTCCATCAAAAAAAAAAAAAAGAAAAAATGTTCATCCCAAGATGTTTATTGAAATGCCCAATAGCACAAACCAAATCAAGAATAATGAAAGGAACAGTATTTTAAGAATAAACGCCAACTCCGGGAACTGAATATAACCAAAGGACGACTTTCTATGGATTTAACGAGTAACACCATCAACTTTTACTCAATTTACCCGAAAGATATTTGCCATGCGCGGACATTCAAATACTCCCATTCAAAATATAGAAAGAAAAACCCTAAATAAAGGAAAGGGAAGAAAAAATGAGGACCTTCACATCAACTCTCTTTTTTCTATTGCCTTTATTCCTTTTTATGTTTTCTAGCCTGCATATAACAAATATTTCCTCAAATGTAAACCATGGTCATAATGAGTAGTCCTTAGGATTTATAAACATTTTATTTCTCTTTGGAATAAATATTTCAGACCTTTCAAAGATATAACGAACCTGTTCTCCTTTGAAGATTTTAATGACTGCCTAGTTATTATTATTATTATTATTATTATTATACCATTAAGCCAAATCCCTTGCGGGGTAAGCGTAACTCGTTCGGTTCCA